>JAABNY020000112.1:83603-99842 GCA_015164015.2 Brevimyrus niger | reverse complement strand
TGGGGGGACTGGTTGTGGGAGTGGGGGATGTGATGTGGTGTGGGGTTTGTGTGCGGGGGGGGGGGGGTGGGGGAGGTGTAGAGTCCCGACCGGGTGCGGAGGGGCTCTGGGGGGGGGGGGGGGGGGAGCACAGGAATGCAGGGGAACATCCTGAACAGCTTCTGAATCCACTGTACGACACATAGATAGTCACCCACAATCAGAAACTATAGGTGAGTTAGACAAACTAGTTCACTTGTTTTGTAACAGACCTGGGGTTGGGCTAATCTCACAAAGACATTTGGGGGAGCATCTGATTCACTTGTAGCAGTGTTTCCCAATCCAATCCTGGGGTACTTTCAGTGCACTGAATTTTAGCTTATTTGTCAGTGTGAACGCACTATGCCCTAAACTTGCGCACTAAAAGTGCGCGACTTCGGACACACCTGTGGACTGTCTGACAGGGAGCTAGGAGAAAGCAAAAACGTGGGCCGGATTGGGAAACATTTGCCCGTCGACATTCAGCGGAATGTGATAAACGTCATTATGCTGGCCCTCAGTCTGGCAGATCCCAGTGCAAAAAAATATCCACAGCAAATCAGCCAATAGCACAACTGCATTTCAGAGAACTACTAGCCTTTTTGGTACTTTTTTAATTCTGACTGAGTATACCAAATAGTACATAAATAATATTCAGCATTATTATCAGTCGTTGTCTCACTGTAATGTCTATGGGTGGACGTATCACTGGTGTATTTTGTTCTATGCGTAATTCATCACTGTCTGTTGGCTACGCCGTATTAATATCAGGTTAAATTGTACCTTTTATCTAATGGGGTTCTGTGTATTTTAATAAAGCTAGAAGTTTGAATTGTGTGTTTGTGCAAAGAATATAGCATGGCAGCGTTTTAGTTTAATACCAGTCTGGCTAGCTGGCTACATTATATGCTAACCAGGTTGATGTTGGGTCATTATTTTATTTATTTATTTATTTTATCTTGAGCTGCCAAGTTAGTGACCAAAACATCCTATAGTCTTCCACAGCTTCATTAAACATTTAGAATTTTTTTTCTTGGTGATTATTTGCTAAATCAAGAAGAGCTAAATGTGATCGTGGGTGATTTTTTGTCTTACCCAACAGTGTTTGATCTTATATAAATTTCACCCAACAGTGTTTGATCTTATATAAATTTCACTTTGGGGTGAGTGAGGTGGCAATAAATATCAACACTTATGATCATTTTCAGCAGTACTGTGACTTAAAAATGCTAATTAAAGGATTTATTTTAAGGTTTAGGGTTGGCAAATATCAGTCAGGACATTTAGAGTTGTTTCTTTTATGGTACCTGACATGCAGGTCCGCATAAGTGTGATAAAGTTCAATTTGGCGGAAGATTCGTAAGTCTCAGTATAACTAACAACATTGTTATGGTATGATATTGATGTAATATCACTCACTCCAGTAATCTAATCATTATTTCCTTGAATATTTCAAGTGGAAAAAGCAAATACGTGTTTTGTTTTCTTCTACCCAAGTGAAATACTGCAGTGATGTGACAATGACTGTTTGGTCCAGTATGAATGTCACCCTTCCTTTTGATTGTAAAGAAGTGTGGACTTCTCAGGCCTATTTCACAAAGCAGGATTTCTTGCTTAGGATTTAAGGTAGTCTGTGCTAAATGTAAGCAAACAAAGATGAAGTCCATCTAGCTCAGACTACCTTAAATCCAACAAGTTATCTGGCTAAGCCAGAAATCACTAATGCTTTGTGGAACACCCCACTGGTCTGAATATTGTGAATGTAACATCAGTGCTTTTTGCGGTTAAATTAAAACAATGCTTTCTGTTGTCTGAACATAATTATTTTGACCTATAGATATGCACTGTACTTTAGATTAACGAGGATTTTTTTAGTATAACATATTTGACACATGCTCAAAACTTCTTCTAACGTGATTTGATGTTTAGCACAAAAAGGGCATAGTCGAACTCCTAATGGTATATTATTGCCCTTTGTATACTTCACTCACTGCGTTGCATTTGTACAGCAGTATTTGTATGCACAATCACAATTTTCTTTATATATTTTGAGGCCTGTTGCTATGTGAATATGAACTGATAATTATTATTTGGTGTAGTACTTATAATGTGAACAGAGATTGAGCACCACCAACCGTAACTGACAATGGAATTCTTTACCACTCTTTTAAATGAGAATGTCTGAACTATTTAGTATTCATTAAGATAATAATATTTTAAAGAATATAGGTAAAAAAATATATATACTATATCTTTTGTATAAGGCGTTCAATTGAATAGAGGATAAAGGAAGGTCATGGGATAAATTTACATAATTAACCAAAGTTGTCCCCTATTTTATTGTTTATTGTAATTCTAGCAATCTGTTGCTGTATCAGCCAGCCATTTCATTTAATGGAATTATACGGCAGTGTTAGGCAAAAGACTGTTTGTGATGGACACTCCCCAACCCCCCACCCCCCTCCGTATTCTGTAATTATGTTTCTAAAGGTGCTATTTCCCTGCTCTTTTTTTGCTTTGTTTTTTTTATTTAAAATATCAGCTTAATAAAGTGCAGATATATTCAATTTGTCAGTGTGCGTTTAAGTATCAGCGATAACACAGTTCACTTTATTTAAAATGTCTATACTTTTCCAGTGACGACATCTGGTATTCGGAAGGATGAAGCCGATTAACACATTAAAGTACATTTCCTGTGTTGGCTGTAAAATGAGCTCTGTTATACGTCAAGGGTAAACACAGAACAATGTTCAAAATGGCTAAGCCAGTTTAAATGGCTTAACAAGTAATACGAGTCGCCCTTTCAGGTTTTGTCAGATACTTAAAAACTGTATTTTGCTGTCAAACACAGCCTGTAGATATTTGCTGTTCTGAGTATCTCTAAATTTTTGTCTGTGCCATGAAATATTTTTTAATAGGTAAGTTATTGTACACTGCTTATATGTTGATCTATAAAAATGAAAGGTTCTACCTCTTTGGCTTTTCACCAATCACTCAGACTGCCATCACATCCGCTCACACAATGCTGCTCCCAGTACTGTATCTATGCAATAAGTTGGAAGATATTGATCTCTGCTGCTCGATTCATTTTTTTTCTCCATTTTTTGAATAACAATTATCACTAATAGAACTTAAAGCCAAAGACACTAGAGGAAAGGAGTTGTTTCTAGTTTTGAAGTCACCCAGTTTATCATCTTGAAGCCTTGGGGATTTTTTTCCTCCTCTTATCTTAGGGTGCGATATATTGTACTGCTGGTTTATGTTTCCTGCAGTTAGGAGTAAAATAAAATACCACAAATATGATCTGCATTGCAGCAAAGGACTGTTTGTTGAGAGGTAAGAAGGGCTCACAAAACGAGAACAAAATCAATTTAAAAGAGTTTCAAGCCCAGCTTCTGGGATTAGTAACGGATAGAATCTCTTCATGATATGAGTCTTAACAAAATTGCTACATTCCCTCATCAATGCAATCTTAAATCATCGGGTTGGGATGTGCCCCTGTCAAAATGCTTAATCTTCTTCCAACACATCAATCCCTGATCCCAAAATTGTAAAATATTAATGCAGTAATACAAAAATACAAAACAGTTCCTCACTCATCCTAACAGAGCCAGAGGTGAGCGGAGCCTTTAAAAGAGTCAGAATTAGCAACCGGGCTCCGGTGGAACACAAGCCTGCGTCCTCAGAGAATGCACTGTCCAGGTAGCGCAGTCCTGCTCTGACACCTTCAACCTCTCCCTGACTTAGTGATCAACCCTTTTTCTATTTTATTTTTAGAAAGCTATGCATTCGGGCGAGCTGAATGATTATTGACCTGCGGCACTGATGTTCCTTGAACGATTAGTCAGTTCACACATCTCATCTCTTTCTTCTAACTTGGACCTCTTCCAATTCGCTTACCGCTTAACTGATGCAGAGATGATGCCGTTACCATGACCATGCACACTGCTGCAACACAGCAGTAGCAATACCTGTGAGAGGATGTTCTTCGTAGACCACAGCTCTGGATCTCAATCATTTCTTGCCAAACATGACGGTACTGCCAAGCATAGCTCTAATGTTGCTGTTAAATTTTCCGATGGTACAACCATCCTGGGCCTCATCACCAATGGCAACGAGAGAGCCTGCAGAGAGGAGACTAGTGCCTTATCACAGTGGTGCCTTGATAATCTTTGCCTGGACAACATCAAAATGAAGAAGATGATTGTGGACTTCAGAAAGTTGCACGGGGATTTGCAGGCCCACATATACATTGATGGAGTTGAAGTGGAAAGGATCAGAAGCTGTTGGTTCCTCGGTGCATATTGATGATCTTTCCTGGTCCTTATACTCCAGCACAGTGGCCAAGTCCGTGCTCAAGAGGCTCTCCTTCTTGCGCAAACCTAATTCAATATGGCATGCCTCTTCACATCCCCACCAATTTCTACAGGTGCATCATAGGGTGTACTCGCACAAGGTCATCCGTACCGTGCCCAAGCACGTTTGACCCACGGTACGCTGGATCATGCCCGGACCTGCTTGAAGAGATGGGCTTGGGCATGGTTCACATCTACTGTGATCGCTGACCTCGCCCAAGCCTGGAACAGTCAATGATGCAACTTGCACACCCAAGTGCACATGTACTTCTACGTAAAGTGGACCAGGAAGGAAAGGATCGGATAGGCAGTACAAATAATGTAACGACAAACATTTAACAAACATGGTGGGGTCATTTTGGTCTAGGGCAGAGGTGCAGTGTTCATTATCCAGGAACAATTGGACACAGCAAACAAAACCTGTGAGGTATCTGGTAAAGTACAGGACTGTCTTATTTGTGCAGCAAGAAGAAACAAAAAACGTTGCATTGCATATTAGACCTATGAAATTTTTAAAATATTTTTCTTCTATGTATGTAAATGCATCTACTGACGACCCAGCAGTTGGAGGACGATGAACAGTCTGAGAAGTTACTGGAGAAGCCAAATAAAGATGATCATCAACCTAAAATGAGGTCCAACAGTACACGGGTGTGAAGGGACCATAAAAATTTGGAACATAACTGGATTGGTTTGGGTTGGGGGGGTAATATGATATGTTTGCATGGGGCCCAAAATCTCAAGCGGCACCCCTGGACTGTAAACAGATGGCGACACATTTCAGGGTACAGAATGTCTTGCTGAGGATGATTTCTGTAATTAACAGAAGGATACAATGGACTGCTAGAAGAAGCATAGTTACAAATGGAGGTATGACTGTCATTGCAGGAAAGGAATTTATCGTACTTGGGATGGATCATAATGTAATTCTGAGGTACAACGTGAGGAAGTTGGGTACAGACAAATCAAACAAGAAGACCTGAAAGAAAACAGCAGAGATTCAAGAAGCAAAAACCTAACAATCAAGGAAAATACTAAGACTGACCTGTAACACAAACTGTATAGAAACATCTGTAATTTTCCACTCATCTGGAATATAATGATGTAAATGAGTTTCCTTTGGCTTTCCTTTGAGTCTCCTTTGCCTGGGCTCAGCCTTAGAGATTGGGTGAGGAGGGTGAGTAGCTGACATTCAGGAGGGGCTCAAAGTAGATCTGCTGCTCCTCCACATCACAAGGAGCCAGCTGAGGTGGGTCAGGCTAGGACGGCTCCCTGGGGAGGTGTTTCAGGCATATCCAACCTGGAGGAGGCCCATGGAACAGACCCAGGATACACTGGAGAGATTACGTCTCTCAGCTGGTCTGAGAACGCCTTGGTATTCCCCTGGTGGAGCTGGAGGAGGTGGTTGATGAGAGGGAGGTCTGGGCATCCCTGCTTAGACTGCTGCCCCCGAGACTTGGCTGAGCGGCAGAAAATGGAATGGATGCATGGATTGAATACAAAGATACATCGGAATTTTCCATCATTATTAAACTCGTCTATAACAGCCCTGTAAATAAACTGCAGCTTCAACATTTAATTTTAAAAGAGGACTACAGTTCCCAAGTAACCAAAGAGGCCGTTATATCTGAAACAAAGCAGCTCACTTTTTTGTGTATTAATGACAGTACAAGTGGGAGGGATGTGCTAACAGGAATGTAAAGTGTCATCTGTGATTTTACTGCTACTATGGCAATTACCTCCCACATCACTAGCCAGAACTAATGATCCTGTTCTTAATTTACTTCAGGCCTGTGACTCACTCCCTTCAGAAGCTAATACCTCTAACGGATTATTGCACCTTTTCCACAAAACTAATATTACATAATATCTCAATAATCTAATATTTCTGTTCCAATTCATCAATATCTGTTGTCTAAAAGCTTATCTTGATTACAGAGATCTGAATTCTATCCCAGACAACACAGAGCACAAGGGGGTCTGCAGAGATGTTTAGTAAATTGATGAAATGCCAATATCATCATCTGACATCAAAAAATATTAAATGAGGAACCCCCCCCTCAAAAAAAAGACTGATACGTAAATAGATATGTAGCAGCACAGAACCTTTCTCAGCTTTAATTAAGTTGCAGTGTGAAATTTAATTAATTAATTAGCAACCATGAAGCTCCACAAATATATAGCATATGAAGTGGTTAGCAAGAAGTCGACGTCGTTGTATATGTATTATGAATATATACCACACTAAGTGACTGCAGGTGGCAGAAAGACGACAAAGTTGAACGCCTCACTTGAGGAACGCCTCAGCAAAACGGATCCTGGAAGTGCGCCGTTGTGACCGTCGCCTTGGAGAAGTAAACAACAGTCCGAGCCGACCGGAAGTGACGAGGGCGCTGTTGCATGCTGGGTAAAAGTGAACCGAGACTCCTACGGGGAAGGGGAGAGGGCTTTGCGAGTGAGAGCCGGCTGCTTTAACCTTCATTTACATGAGCACAAGTGCAGGAGTTTTAATAGCCCCGCTTTCTATCGATGCCGTCGGGCTGTGGGGACTCTGCGCTGCATCCGAACCATGAGAGTGAACCACAAAAAGACTTAAAGGTACGCCGGGTGATTTCTTTGTGTACTCTCCCTCTCTGTGCCTGAGAGCCCGGGCAGTCTCCCAGCTAGCTAAGTCGCAGCTAGCCGGGAACGGGAAAGGGAGTCGTCACTCGCGGAAACCCGAGCCAGAGCCTCATAAAAAATGAAAGGCCGGCTTCTCTGTCATCGCGTTCGGGTTTCGGCCCTGGAAATGTTCCGGGTGACATAGGAGCCGGTCTCGCTTGCTGCGACGTCGGCCGACATGGGAGTAGGTTCAGGGCCTATCCCGGTCCGACGGGCAGGGGCGCCGGCGCCTGCACGGGTCGTTAGGTGGGGTAGCTAGCCAAGCCACTGTATCTGTGTTTTAACCGTTTTACTGGACACGATAAATGCGCCAAGCGGGGAACTTTATTCGAAGGTGATATAGAGTCCGATTGTGTTTGGCAGCGAAGTGCTGAATTATAACGTACCTGACAGCTGTCACCAGGCAGGCAGTTTAAGCTGTCACGGTTGGTTATCGGAGGCATTCGCTGGACATCTTTGTTAAAGTTTGACAGCGGCCTAATTTTACTTTTACCACATATCAGCGGACGGTATCCTACGGATTCCCGTTGCCTGTTTCAACTACGCATTAAGTGATGAGAGATTTATAACTTGAACAGTTTTAAGTCAACTCAGGTACACGCCTTATTGCGAAAGTTTTCTATTTTTTTTTTGTGAAATACTACTTGTGGGGAAGTGAAGCAGTGAAATAAATTGCCGCTCTGGTGTAATAACGCTTTTCTGTTTGCCTGTTACCTTTGACTTCAGAATAGCTGCTTATGTCCTAGAGGCCAAAATCGTAAAATACCTTCATACAATAACAGTTTAATTAGGTTCCCTGTAATTTAATCCTGTATTGGTATTGTTTTAGTTTTAGTTGTATTTAAGAAAAAGCTGCACGATAGCGGTAACTTGAACCGAATAAAGCTTTTCTTACGTATGTCTTGTATTATAATAGTGGACCTTCGTGTAGCAGCGAGGCGTGCGAAGTATTTCATTTACTGTTATTATATTTACAAGGTAACTTTTACGAGACAGTTGTGTATAGTGTGAGATAGGAGAGTTTTTACGTAAAGATGGTGTCAAACAAAAATGGAACACAAAATGGAAATAAATATTTGCGGTAACCTAGCTGCTGCATTGTAATGAATAGAATAACAGCCTTCCGATGGACACGTTACATATCAGCAAATGACACCTAAGCATAAACACAATGTGACATATTCAATGGTCCTTAATTGTTTATAAAAGCTCTGCGTAACTGTTTATAGCATAAGCAGGTAAACCAGTTTGTCACATCTCCTTATGGTGGTGTATGGGATATTCAGATTTTATTTTCCAAAACATTTCAGGAAGCCAAACAGTTATCTCAAAATGAGCATCCCAGGTACATTTTTGGGGCATTGGAGTAAACGGATCAATTTGGGGGTGTTTTTCAAAACGCTGGCAAATGTTTAGTTGAAAATAAGTCATTGTGGAAAAGGCACATGTTTTGTGAAATAATTAGCAAACATTTACTGACCTGATGCTTACTCTTTTGGGTTGGGACCCTTCTTGCAAATAGCGGTCTTGGCAAAAAAAAGCAGTTGGTATAGAGAACTCTTGGATTTTACACTCTGTGTTTGTTAAGCTCAGTTTTAGGATGAAGATATCTATCCCAGCAAGAATTGTTTTTCCAAATATTTTCAACGGCTAAGTTTTCAGTATAAAGTTTTGATGAAGTACTGGTATAATTTGAGGTGATATGAAAAATGTTACAATCAGATTGACTTTATAAGAGAGATGGTTTGTTTGTGACAGAAAAGGAATATATGTTTAGTTTTTTTCTTCTTTAAATACATCTTTGTATTTATGTAGTGTTAGTTTTTTCTGATTTTTTTTTAAACCATATAGTTCTCCTTTCTAGTCTCATTTCCATTCAGTCATTTTCTTGTCAATAATTCAAAATAAGCAACATGTTAAAATGTCTAAAAACACCCATTTTATCGTTGGATACTCAGCCTGTTGCTTGAGACAGGAACTTTCGTTTTGCATAATTCTTTACCCGGCGCCATCATATTCACCATAGCATCGTGCAAGGTGTTCGATCGGGGCTCTGATTGGGTGCCTGACTCCTCACTAGCGGACAGGAGCCTTTGGCTGACACTGGTGCTTGAAGCAGCGTCATCCTTTATTGTGATGTTTCGAGGTACTTGAAACTTTATTGCTGCTGTTGCGTCGGTGTCTTTCTTTGACTTCCAAAGAGATGCATGAAAACATGTTCTGTATGACCTAAATGTGTTACTTTATTGTAGCTTTCCTAACCATTGTTGATCTTTTTATGTTCAGATAACTGATTTGAGGATGATTTCTGTTACTGTGGTAACGCTATGGATGTGTTAAGATGTGGCATTTGTCATATTTCTGCACTACTTATGTTGAAATAATTTTTCTCTGTTTTAACCTGGTTGTCATCAATAACTAGTTAAATATTAACTTGCTCTCAGGCTAGTGTCTGCAGCTTTCTTTGAATAACATGAAAATAACTTGAAAAAATCTGTCCATCCTGACTTCATTCCATGTCTTGGTTTATGCCTCCTGATAGTCCATCGCTGGGGGGCTCTCATTATACTGATACTCACACCTCGTTAGCTCCTGGTGAGTCTCAGCATCTTTGTCCATTCCAGCGCGCGGTTTCATTATCGCTTAATTGCAGTCTAAAAGAACACTATCCTTCCGCTGTCCCACGCTCGGACGGCTCTTCAGTTTCTCTTGACCGCATGCTCGGCTGGGCCGGGAGAGGAGCCGCATTCGGGGCACCCATCCTTTTGGCTCGTTTGAATTGGGGCCCTCCGTCAAATCTCCAGATCGTGGGAAACGTGGACTTTATCTAGGTATGGAGCAGATATCACAGCTGAGAAACGGGTACCGTACTTTAGGGGCAGCTGTTTTCACTTTTTCGCGGATGTCTGGTTTGCTGGAATGTCCTAGGCTCGTCTTTATTTGACCTGACCATCGGCGGAGGAAACTTCAGATGGTGTATGTATCTCACGACCAGAATATTCTCCAATGTGATTTGGCATCGATGACTTTCTAGTCATCAGACATGAGGTCTGCAAAGCTTGCGGTTTGATTAAGAGCATCATTCTGAAGGGTCCTAAACGGATAAAGATAATTTAACTTCACATGCTGGCTGTTTTCTGTGCTGTTGTTACCTGACACTGTACTATGAAGAACACCAGCCCGCAGTGTGTGTTTTTTTTCCGCCGATTGCAAGCACAGATCCACTTCGATGGGCACAATGACGACTCGCCCCTTGCTTGCGGACTCGCTGGCGACGTTGAGTGGGCCACCTAGGCGTCTGCGGAAACAGCCGATCACCTCGTCAGTTTGGGGAAATACCAGATGTTGCACGGTTCTGGCAAAACCGTACACACATTGCTAGTGTCTCTGGGTTTGTCCCCTGAGACTCTTTACCGGGCCAAGGTCAGTCAGAGAAGCCGTCTGTTCTGTTTACTTACCCACAAGGCCTGTCGTTGTCCACGTGTAGTTGGCTCACTCCCTTTCCTTAGTTCATTACCCTTCCCTGGCAGGGGTGGAAAAATAATAGACTTCCTGACACATTTACCATGGATCAGCATAAACGTACGGCGGCTGCTGGTCTTTGCTGCTCTTTAAAATAGTCTGAATGCATTTCCCTGGGATGGTGAACCGATGGGTTTCCGCGACGTCACCAGTCTCAGCCAATCTGACGCTGCCCAGAATACATTTGTTCCTAAATGGGTATAAAACGCTGAGATGAGACGGAGTTCAAACCTCATTTAGAATCTGGCTGATTAGCACTGATGTTAGATTTTTCTTCTGTAGTAATGATCCTTTAAAAAAAGTAAGGAGGTGTTAATCTGCCGTATTCCATGTCCTAACTTATTGCATAACGTTTCCTTACAGTAAATGTAAAATTTAGTTTCTGTTCCGGGTTTTCCTGGGAGGTTGAGGTAGTTTTCATTTGAAAACAATTTTAATGTTAGATATTTTAAATAGAAATGGAGTTTAAAATGGAATGTCTGCATGGGAGGAAAAAGAGTTTTATGTGCTATTGTATGCAATATTCTGATTATTTAAATAACATTTAATATTCAGTTATGTGTAGTTATACTGACTTTGTTTATAATTTTCTATAAATCATTACATTTGAATCTTTGCCGTTTTCTTCTTGACCCTGGTCTTCGCACGAAGCAGTGCTTTCCTCCTGTTAAGGAGACCAGCAGTGAGGAGTTTGAGCTTTAATCATAAGGCCGTGTGACCTGAGCGCTGTTGTCCTCCGCAGGTGTGAAGCGCAAAGCCTTGACAAGCTGCCGCGGAACCATGGAGCCCGAGGCGGTGCGCATGTACTCCTCCTCTCCGCCTCCGCTGGATGAAGGAGCAGAGGATGACGACGACGAGTTCGGCGACTTCGGGGGTTTCTCCGGGGTGCCGTCTAGCGTCAGCTTCACGGAGTTCGACACTCCCGCCGCCTTCGGCCAACCGCAGTCCGCGGCCGACACGTCGCCGCCCAGTCTCTTCAACAACGGCGGGGCCACATTCACGGACCTGGGCCCGGGGCCTTTTGGCAGGGGCTCAATGGAGGACGACTCTGTGTCGTCTGACACGGACGTCCAGGGCGCCGATTCCTCCAGCAGCTGGGACGGCCCCCTCCCTGGGAAAACGGCGGCCGCCGAGGACTGGAAAAAACCGGCAACTCTGACCCAACCGGGCACGTGTTTGAGCTCCTCTGACCGGGAGACGCTCGGCGGTCGGACTGCAGCCGAGGCCCCAGACTGTAACGGGGGCGTCCCTGTCACTGAGGTCCTCACAAATGGGTTCACGCCATTCGACGTGCAGGAAGCTGGCTCCGCCCAAAGCTCTGTCCACCCCCACAAAAAAGGGAGTGCCCCCGTCACCCCGCTGGAGCGCCGGTCTTCCAGCCCCGTCGAGGACGAGTTTGCGGATTTCTCCGCCTTTTCTAGCACAGTCATGCCGGGGGACTCCAGTCAGGGAACAGACCTAGCAGAGCACAGGGATGGCTGTGATGAAGGGAGGTCACTAGGTGATGGGGCGGGGCCAGCCCGGACTGACTCGGCAGCGGGGGAAGGAGACACTGGGGCAGCAGCCTCTGCCGAATCCCCCTTGGGGACGAGGGAAGGCCTGAGTAACGGGGAGGGGGGCTCTCACACAGACGGTGACTTTGAGCAAAGGGACGTGGAGCCAGGTACTGCACGCCTGGGCTCAGAGGACTCCACACTGGAGAATGGCTGCGAGGAGGCTGCAGCAAGGGGGCCGGACACAAGCAAAGGCGGGGCTTGGCCTTCGCTGTCAGAGGATAGGCTGGTGGCCCAGGAAGGGGCGGAGCTCCACGGTGCTGTTGATGACACTGTGTCTGATGACAGACTGGAGGACTCTGGAGACTTTGACAGGACTGGTCCTGCTTCTTCACCGACACCCTGTAGAGGGCAGGCACCTTCTGACTCTGGACAGCCTGTGGAAGATGACGAGGACTTTGGGGACTTTGGGGACGCGACCACGTGTGGCCATCAGGGCTTTGCCGACTTTGGCCGGGCGGGAGATGGCGACCCGGCCTCGGCTGGGGACCCAGAAGGTGACTCTGAGCCCCCCGGGCAGAGTCCTAATGAGGAGGACTTTGGGGAATTTGACTCTCCAAAAGACCACAGGGGCGTAAAAGATGGCGACGGTGGGGAATCTCAGTTTGCAGATTTCCCCGCCAGTGACAGTTTTGCGGACTTCAGCTCCGCCCCGGTCGGCGCCGACCCGGATTTCGACTCGGGGTGGAATGCTTTCGGGGAGCAAGAGCAGGGTCAGGACCAGGGAGGAGATGAATCCTGGGCGGCCTTTGGACCGGAGCAAAGCACTGCTGATGCTGAGGAGAGTGAAGGGCAGTGGCAGGGCAGCACTTCTCCCTCAGCGCCCCCTCCTGGCAGCCCACAGACCTGCAGGAGAGCCAGCTTAGTAAGTGTTACTTGGTTCCTTTTGTGTGTTCAGTTTGAGCAGCAGTAAAGTTCCCATTTGCGAACGTTTGTTTTTTTTTTTTCTGGCGAACCACACCTTTAAAGTCAAACTCAGCGGATGATATAATACCGCAAGATCCGGTTGACCTTCAGTGACCTTCGCACTCTACCGCCACCTCAGATACGTGCCCACATCGCGATCCTATCTCAGAAATGTTGCCCGACTGGTCGATCCAGATCTGTCACAGGCTGCGCTCCATGCCGTCATCCCTTATGTGCGACAGCCTTGTCTCACTCTTTGTAGCCTAAGTAGGTTTCAGTTTCCGGGGCGATGGGTCGTATTTCAGGAATGGTGGCCGGGGCGGGGCAGCTGTGCTATTCAAGCACCGTCACGTTTCCTGCACGTCCCCTCGGTAAACATCGAGGGACCGGTTTAGGCTAAAATGGAGGTACGGGATAAGCATCAGCTGCTCATTTACGGCCCATGTAGCTGAGATGCTGCAGCTGTGCTGTGGTGAAGTGTGGAGATGGTCCAGTGTGTAAGGTGGCATCTCAGCGGGGCCTGTGCTTCCATCACTGGCCGATTTCGTTCAGCCCTCTCTCTGCGGTCAAGCCCTTGACTCCCAGCGGTCTCCAGCAGGCCCCTGTATCCTCCACCACTCCACAGTCATGCCGCTCTCCTGCTTCGGCAGTTTCCCCTCCATATAGATCTTTTTCCTAGAGCGGTTCTTGTCCACTGCTCTACCTACTTGAGGCAGCCCTTGTATATTAGCACGAAGGTGACCTAGCTCTCCTGCGGTCAAGAGGGTTCTTGGCTCTTCTCTTCCTTCCGTATTCGTTTGATGGAGTGAACTGGATTCAAAGGAGCTCTGCCCGCAGGGAAAATGCTACCCTGGACTCCATCGCCCTCAGTGCCACGCCTCACTGGCCCAGTTATCTCGTCCTTAACATTGACTTCAGGATGATAGCTCTGTGCTAATGTTGACTGTTAGATGTATTTTCTTTAATGAATCAAGTGGGGTAAGAAGTAAAAGACTTAAATGAGTTGTCAGGAAGACTCGCGATAATATCTGACAGTTAGGAAGGGATTATGGGAAATTCACCCAGCAGCCTGTACTCATGGTGTTAAGTAGCGCTTATGTCTCCCTAAGCTCATTATCGCTTTTCTGTTCCCTATTCATAACCGCCGGGAACAATCTGTGCCACAAGTCAAACTTAAAGCCTGCTGTCTGCATCTCCCTTGGCCACCTCACATGGCTTTCCGCAAATATTGTTTGTTAGGGGTTCAACTGACATATTGGACCCGTGTCCAATATATCTCTGAGTTTTAATATATCCTCCTCAGGGACCCCCAGATAGTCCACATTTTCGCTCCCTCTCAGCACCGAGTAGTGAGTTGGGAGGGAGCGAAAATGTGGACTGTCTGGAAGGAAGCAAAAACACGAACAGTCTGGGTGTCCCTGAGTACAGCAGCCTGTGGTGCTGCTGCTTAGCGGCTCTTTGAGGATGCTGTGTAGCAGCTGTAGCCTGTGGCAGGTCCCTGTGCCTCGCCTGTGTTCCTGCATTGTACAAGGGACATCACAAGTAAGACTCAGGAAGTGTCTCATTTTTTTTTTTACAGTCTCACTCCTGAAACAAAAAAACAACTCCAAGATTGACCCCCCTCCCCCTCAGAGAATGCGCTGACCCAGTGCGACCAGACTGTACAGACACTTGACTATCTTTGCGAGTTAATAAATTATTTTTTAAATTAACATAGGACTAACGACAGCTGTTCGTTGGCAATAAACTGCATTTTGCATTCAAATTTTTTTTTTGTTCAATTTAATACATTTTGTGCTTTGGTTCATAGAAACCTTAGTGGTGTTCATACCCAGTTTAAGATTGAAATTCGCCTCACCGTGCAATATGTGTAATGCTGTCTTGGTCATTTTGCTGGCACACACTAGCTTACTTTGAAATGCAAAAGATTGTGTCAGCGACAGGCCACATTCTGCATATTCTCAGTCTTGTGGTTTTATTTGCATATGTGACAATATAGCCCTTGTGCAATGGGCCTATATGTATACGCAACAGAACATGATGTGTTGTTTTAAATTATATCCTGGTATATGGGGTCCAGGCTGCCCCGAGACTTGCGTTGGATAAATGAATTTAAGAAGATGGATTGCTTTTGATACTTTATTTCCTGGTACTGACCCTGCTGATGTACGTTAAGATAATGATCCACGGTTATTCTCCCGGGTTGGCATACTGCACTGCACTGTGCTTGCTTTCTGTGCTGCTTGTTTTCTCTGAGGCTGGCCCGCTTTGGGGGGGGGGTGGGGCTGCCCAGTCGGCTCACACGGGTGGCCGTTCACCCTGATGCCCCCTGAGCCATCTGGAGTAGCGTGGTCCATCGCAGCCGCTGGCCTGCCATGATGAAACGGCATGATGTCATACCTGCAAGGCTACAGTCAGAGGATTTTCCCCACATGCGCAATTTGGCTCCTCTTGTTAGCTGTGTACAGTGGGGCCTGAGGGTCACGAACACAATCCATTCCAGGAAAGTGGTCGTGAATCAATTTGTACGCGAGCTGAGGCATTTTTCAATCAATCAATCTATCTTTATTTCAACACACATATATATAAAACACAATATAGTGTGGCGACGGGCAGACTAAGGCATCACAGGAGCAAATAGACATGGAGACTTGCTTGCTGGGGAAATAATGCTCTTTATTAACAGTCATTAACCCTTTTATTGTTGTTGTTGTTAATGTTAATGGTTGCATTTTCCTATTGTCGTGCGTGTTTGCCCGTGTCTCGTGTTTGCCCGTGTCTCGTGTTTGCCCGTGTCTCGTGTGTACCCGGTCCAATCCTCGCGTGTATTTATCGTGTGTAAATCTCCCACCGTATGTGTATCTTGCAGTTTGGAGTCACAACCTTGTTTCTTGTCTGTGTGTTTGGGTTCAGGGCTCCTTGGCTGCCTGCTGTGGTCCTTCCATTTACAATTACGCCTCGCCGGTGCTACATTAGTATAAAAAAAGGAATCTGATTGAAAAATCTGTTCATCAACCAGATTTTATACGCGAATCAATGCATTTTTTTTAGGGATGCACCGAAATGAAATGCTTAGCCGAAGGCCGAATACCGAACTCGGTGTTTCGCATTTTCTTCCATTTATTTTGCCAATTTTTTCACCATTATAATAATTAAATAGTAAAAATTTGCTTTTTACTATTTTGTGTTGCTTTTCAGAGAAATAAATCAAATAACAAAAATAC
>JAABNY020000112.1:61737-74324 GCA_015164015.2 Brevimyrus niger | reverse complement strand
CTCGGCTCCGTCTCCCGAGCTCACTCGAGCGCCTCCATCTGCAGCCGCGCTAAGCATCAGCGCAGACGTTTCGCCGATTACAGACCCACGGCGATGAGAGAAAGGGGGCGTTGTACAAATTAATTACGAGGGCGAATAGAATATGGCTGGCTACTGATAACAGCCTTTCTGAGTTTGCTAAGAAAAAATAGCATATTTGTGAAAATACAACTAAACACCCAGCTGGTGAAAATATTGCAATGCAAGTTGTTAAAGAGGTACAGCAGACATCAAAATAATTATATAAGCAACTTGTGACTTTTATGACCATTTCACAGATGCACTTAGACACTGGCAAGCCCACAGCAGCAGGTCGCTGTTCTGTTATTAATGCTCTGCCTTAATGTGTTTGCGTGTTCTAAAGCAGGTTCCACCCCCCATGCTGTCTGAAGGGGGATGAACACGGCTGCAAAAAAAAAATAATAATAATAATACAATGGACATACAAACATGAGGTCATGCTCTGATAAATCCACCCCCTCCCCCACACACGTTCCGATGGCATGCCGGTGAGCTAAATATGTCCGCTGGTGTGGACACAGCGCCCAAAATAGATTCCAGGGAGCAGTGACTCATGGGTAAAAAAAAAAAAAGAGTAGCAACTGTTGACACTGGTAGTTGTGCCTGAAACAGGGGGGAGGAGGGGGGGATTTTAATAATGCAGACAGAGAATAGAATATAGAATGTATTTCAACTGCCATTTTGATGCAGAATCCAACCAATGTCAACACCCTTACTTTGGAAAATAAGTGCAATAAGAGTCATTTACTTTACTTTCAGTTTATTGTATAATATAAAACTACAAAAGTAAGACTGCAGCCAGCTCTCTCTCTCTCTCTCTCTCTCTCTCTCTCACACACACACACACACACACACCTCATGATAAAATGAGACACACACACACTACAGTCCATACATTGGTGTGAATACAGTAATCAGTTTGATGTGTTTATTTACTTTCCATTTCCATTTTGGATGAGTATGTAATATTGCATAGACAAAGCCGCAGCTCAAAAAGTCTGTGGAAAAAAAATACGGCCTCCTTCCCCCCCCTCCCCCCCAGCAGAAAATGCCCCTTTACACCCAGCAGGGCGAGGTCTGTCCCAGTCTATCCCAGTCTCACCTCACCCCCAGTCTGACCAGGAGGAGTTTGCTGAGCCTCCAAGCCTCTGGAAGAAAAACACTGAATCCATCTGATGTGGATGGAACAAAAATCATGGAATTTTTGGCATCATTGACAGAACATCCTGACATTCTGGCTCTGGAACTCAGAGCTCTTAAACTCCAAGGAAAACCTGTGCATCTACTTGATAGAGACACTGGTGCTCATGTCCTGGGCTGCCCACCCACACGCCCCCCCCCCATAGGTCCAGGATTGAGTGTTTTTACCATGACCAGGCACAGACCTCACAACACCCCCCCCAACCACTCAATAAAAATCATATGAAAATAAAAGGTTAAACACACAGGGAAAAGCGCTCTCATAATCATAAGCCCCCACAAATTACATTCCTAGACGAGTACATTCCTACCTTACATTCTGCAAGCATTGCAATCCATATGTTAGCATCACATTAAAATAAATATATTTACACAGGAAACAAATAATAAATAACTTTAAAAAATCACCTCAAACCAAAGAAATTGTTACTGATTTTACATTCAGGAATCAATCTGTCCACCTGGTTCTCTCCTGGTCACTGGAGCAAACTCTCAGAGACGCAGCAGGTGCTCCGATTCACCCCACAAAACACGTTTATAGTTTGAAAGATTCTTCCTGCATAAGCTACATGAATGGCTTTGCTTCCATCAGGGATGAGGCTGATGTGAACGTGTTTAAAAATTTCATAGAAAAATACTATATTTAATAAAAAGTCACTTTGATTCTTCCATGCTTCTTCTGCACTTGCAGTCTGCCGAGTGACAGCTGCTCGTATGAACCTCACCCCCCCCAGCAAACGTCATAAATTTTCTCAGGACTAGGGGGAACACCATTTCAAGCCGCGATGATGCATCTCAAGCGTGTCTTAGGCTCGACCTACACGTCTGTGCCGTGATCTCAGCAGCGCTCCTGGGCGCCTGCGCCCACTGGGTCACTGACGGCGCCCCCTTCAGGTCGGCTAACCACTTGACCTCCCGTTTGGCCAGAAGCCGCCCCAGTCGGGGTTAAAGCTCAGTGACAAGGAGAGAACAGGCGATGTTTCAAACGAACAAAGCGACGGCATTTCAACTGAACTTAAATAGGAACATCAGACATACAGAAGCCATATTAGGCGGCCTCGGGTCCGAGGCAGCAGACACACCAAATTACCCAAAGCTGTAGATGCAGGAAACACCATTTGGCAAAAAGGCTGCATACATCGATACGCCTCGGGGATTGATCGCTAAAACACAGCTTTAGGAAAGATTCTAAAAGAAAATTAAACAGTTATTTGGTGCAATGGTAAAGGGTATTATTCATGGAGCATGCATGGGGGGGCAGCCTTGGCGAGTCCATGGGGACAACAGGCATCCACCCGCAATCATGTCCCATTACAATGTAGCGAGATGAACAGAACGCTCTCAGTCAGTATCGGCAACATATATTACAGCTGATGTCATTTCCTGTGGTAACTCCTGTCTAACGGAAGTGGAGTCACCGTGAATGTAAACCACGTGTTTTTGTAAACTGTACATGTTTTCCCTTTCCATTCATACTTTACTGGTCAACTACTACCTTTGTAAAATAATTTAATCTTTTAGAAACACGTACATTTAAATCCAAATGTCCATTGTGATGTGAGGTGGATTCCTGCCCTTATTTCCAACAGATTGTAGTTTCTTTTTTTCTCTCACAGTGATCGGTTGGTTTGAGTACTTATTGCCGATTCCACATCTATGCGACCCAATGAAAAGTCCATTTTGGCCGGCGGACCAGTGATGAGGCAATGCCCAACTGGAACCACTGGTCTTCCTGGAGAACCCTGCGCGTGGAAACTCGCACGTTTAAGAGAAACAGAAAGTTCAGAGAACACACCTTATTAAAATACTTTCAGTGATGAGTATTAAATTCTGCACGGCCGTTCTTTCAAAACAAATACATTTTGTGTAAAAATATTTTAAAACTCATTGACTGAGCCGGTGTGGACAGCGCTGATGGACCAGAAACAGGATCTATATACAGAAGTGGGACATGACAACGGGAATCTCCACGTCACCATTTGTGCTTAAATAAAGGTGGTATCCTTTGAAGCCAGAAGCTGGCGGGATTGCCCACAGGTTGCCCTGGAAACCGGGGGATGGACCGCAAGCCGTGGGGTGGTCAGAGGCAGATGAAGGCACTGGGATCTGCTAGAAGCCGCCTGATGGTCTCTGCATTGAGGGTCTCATGGAAGGGTGGGCCGATGGCATGCAGTGTCGTCAAGCAGCCCCTAAGGGGCGCCACCCATCACTTTCTTACCGCCCGGCGTAGAAAACTGTACAAAAAAGGGCACCGTCTATATTCTCTTTGTTCTTCTGAAATACATATTTATATTTTATTTTTTGTGAAACGCTGCTGAAGTCAGGAACCCACCAGGACTTCCATGATGTGGTCCAGCTCGGCCAGGTCCATTTTGAAAGGCTGGCTCGGGGCGGCTGAGCCCGGGCCGGTACCGGGGCCCCCATAGGGCGACAGAGTCTTGACCAGGTCGTCCGCCGTCATCACGGGGGCAATTTTGGCGGCGCCGGTCCCTGAGGCGGAGCTGCACGCATCAAAGTCATACATGGAGGTGTCGATGTCCGCAAACAGGATGTCGTCCAGCGCCAGGTCCGTGAGGAAGCCCGAGGAGGAAGAGGAGGTGGTGGATGAGGAGGAAGAAGAGAGTGGGGCGCATGGGCTCACGTCCAGGCTACCAGGTGAAGGGTCTGTCGCCATCACCACCCCTCGGCCGTCGGGCCTTCTGGGTTTCAGGTCTCCCCCTGCAGGGAGCATGAGGGATAGTAGGGGACCCTGAGGAGATGCCCCAGGAGGGGGAGAGGTAGTCGTTGCGACGTCGGGACACAGCTCCTCAATTTCGTCCAGGGCGGAGGAAAAGCCGTCTTTGGAGGGTGACGGGGAAGGAGTTGGCCTGGAGGGGGCGCCATGGAGGAGCAAGGTGTGCGGGGAGGGAGAGCTGCAGAAAAGGGAGGCGTCGGCCTCCAACAGGGAGGCCGGGGTGAGGCAGGAGTCTGGAGGCGGCAGCCCGAGCGGCGGGGGGGGTGGCTCGCGGAACCCTTCGTCGACGGGGTCCTCGGGGGGCGGGGAGGCGGGCAGTGGGAGGGGCAGGGGCTGGGCCCCGCCCTCACGCCGCAGCTCTTCCTGGATACGCCGCAGCATGTTGTTGATGAGCACGCGGCGCTCCAGGCTGGGCTCCACTGCGGCCCGGGGGTGGTACAGCTTCATCAGGGACATGTTGAAGATGGTCTGTCGCTGCAGAGTGTAGGACGCCTTCGAGGGCCCCCCCCCTCGCCCCGCTGCCGCCGGCGCGTCGCCCTCCAGCCCGTCGTCATCCTTATCGTGCTTCCGCTTTGCCCCTTTACCCAACATATATCTGTGGGACGGGAGAAGAGTGAACATCATCAGAGTGACAGCAAACAGAACGGCAGCAACCAGAGTGACAGCAGAGTGACTGTCATCAGAGGGACCAAAATCAGAGATGCCATTGTCAGAGGGATAGCAATCGGAGTGACAGCAAACAGGGTGACCGCAATCAGTGAACGAGTGGCCAAAATCAGAGTGACTGCAGTGAGAGTTACCATCAACAGTGACCAGAGTGACAATCATCAGTGACCGTCAGCAGAGAGACCAAAATCAGAGTGACTGCAGTGAGAGTTACCATCAACAGTGACCAGAGTGACAATCATCAGTGACCGTCAGCAGAGAGACCAAAATCAGAGTGACCAGCGTCAGTAACCATCATCAATAAACAACCATAATAGTGACCAGTGATCAGAGTGACTGGCAATCAGACTGACCCCACTGTAATAAGTGTGATTGGTCATTAGAGTGAGTATCAGTAACAGCAGACAGAAAATTCTGTTATAGCTATAGTAAATTAGAAATAAAAGTGAACTCCACAAGATCTGGATCAGCTTAATATTATGCTTTAAAAGATTGACGGTAATTCAGGAGGGTTATTCCCCAGAAAGACCCCCCTCCCATCCCTGATCAACATATAAGCAACAGAAGCGCATCACATAGGTAATTCAAACGTTATTTGGCAGAATTAAGAGCGGAAAACCTGAAACCTGTAAAACGTATTTAAAAAGACAGAAAGCAGCATGGCCCACAGCCCGGCCACACGTCAGTAAACAGTAAGCTTATATTTGCTGTTTAAACCATTCATCTTCATGGCAGTCAGGCAGCTTGGACTGAGGGAGTCACAGGGCTTACGCAGAGTGACGCCCCCGTGGGTCACGCGCGCAGAGAAGCCACTCGGCGCCGTTTCTTGGAAACCAGCTCAATTCCTCGCAGCGCTGTGACTCAAAGCGCGCCGGTGAAGACATGCGTGACACATGGAGCGTAACAGATACCGCGTAACGCACAGCGCGTAACGTCGCCAGCCCCCCGCTCCGAGTGTGACGTGGGGCAACAGATCCCCGTCCCGTCGCAGCAGGAATGCCGGCGGCAGACGCGGCTAAATGAGTCAGGTTTCGGCGCGGCCCCGCGTCACATGACCGGCATTCCTGGAACGGCGGCTATGACTGGACTCACGAGGCGCCCGTCACAAACGTGTTGAGGAGCAGAGGTAGCACGAGGCCGGCGGGTGCCTGTGTGCGTGTGTGCGCGTGAGAGAGAAAGACCGAGGCCGTTTTTGTAATTATTACATTGTGGGGACCAAATTTCTCCACAATTTGATTTAAGAAAAAAACAACCATTAATGTAATGACATCCTTTTTTTGTCCCCACAAGGATAACCTCAGTTTTATAAAAATCTGTGACTGCAATCAAAACACAAAAAAATGCCAAAAGTCTTGTATTTTGTTTGGTTACTTATGATAAAAGTTAGGGCTGAGTAGGGGTTAAGGTCGTCATAGAGTTTTTCTCATGGGAATAAATAGACAGTCCCCACAAAGATGAATACAAATGTGTGTGTGTGTGTGTGTTTTGGTGTGACACAGTGAGTGAGATTGTATAGACAGGCAGTAGGCAGACAGACAGAGGCAGGTAGACAGACAGCCTTAGTTAGATGGGTGAGGAAGTGCAGTGGACCGGGTTGCCTGTTGCCATGGCGAAGCTCAGCTGAGAATCTGCCCAGCAGGATGATGGGAAGCCAGATGGGGTTTGACAGAGAGGAACAGCGCTGCTTCTCTGCCTTCCTGCCCCGCAGAGCGCCGGGGCCGAGGGGACCCAGGCAGACTCTTGGGAACGGGGGCACCGGGTTAATGGCGTAACACCCGAATCCGGCAGGGTGGAGCGTACCCCCACAGAAACCCGCAATCCGCAGGCAGGGGGCTCCAGCCGGCCTCTGCATGTGCTTCAGGTGACGGACGGGCTGTGCGACCGTGACCCCGTGTCTCTGGTGATTATCTAAGCTAATTCTCACTATCACACCGTGAAGAGAATGCATGCATTCATCCATCCATCCCTCCATCACCGTGTTTACAGTATAGCATTATGGGGGCCTGGAGCCTATCCCAGGAACCACAAGGACCAGGGCAGTGGACACAGGCCTGTACCTGCTACTCACTAAGTACTGTGCGGTAGTCATGCAGATGATTACTGTTGTACTTATTTGCCTTCTCCCATGCTTAAACAGCACCTTGGGGGGGAGGGGGTGACCTAGGGAGACTCATGACCAGATACACAACGGGGGCCTCTAATAGGGAGCAACGGGATAAAACTACCAGCGGCTTCTGAACCTGCGATCGTGGCGCTCCGATCAACGCCGCAGAAACTTCCAGATGAAGATCCCGCATGAAATCGGCTGCACACAAGCTCCAAAAGTCATGAGGATGGTCGACGTGCTGTAACCGAACTCCTCTTCCTGTGGATTGAATCCGCACCATCTCACACATGAGTCAGTCTCCCGTTACGGCGAGAGCATGTCTGGGGGACTTTAAAACGGGTTGGACAGGACGAGCGGGAGGACGGCAGGGGATGGGAGGGGCGTGTCCTGGCGAAGCAGCGCTGAACCCAACCCGGTTAAAACGAGAGCTCCACCAATCACGCTATTCCATTGGGGATTTGCCTCTAAAGAGGAAGCCTCACGTGTGTTTCTTTGGGGGCACCACTGGCCAATGGATCGATGAATTGCACTGGAGAATTCTAGCAAAGGGGCAAGGGGTCCAGCAAGCATATCCCAATGAGATTTGGAACTTCAAGACACAACGGAACATAAGCAATGTCCTTTTAAGGTGACTGGGAGGCAGGGTGTGTCACTGTCATTGGCTGTGACACGGCAACCTTCTTCCTGCTATTAAATATTGCACCTTACAAAACATTCAAGGTGGTGCAAATATGCCCGCCGCTCGCAAGTTATTGGAGGGTGTCTGATTCATAGCGACGGTCTGGATTCTCATTAAGATGACAGCACACTAAGGTGTGTCACCCTTCACTAGTGTGTCGCTCTCGTGACAGCCGCACGCGGGGCGCCCCTAGACGACGTGTACAGCAGGTCACCGGATTGATGCCGGTTCCCGCTAGTGGAAGGACTGTCAGGATGGTGCCCCGGTGAAGAGAAGCGTGAGGCCAAAATGACCCATCCGAAGGCTCAAATCTATGTCAGACGCCTTAACTAGCAGCGTGGGCCAAGTACATCACACTCAAATTGTCATTTAGCTTTTAGCCAAAAAGGCAGCATATTCCTGGAAACATCAGTCCTTCCTGACTGAGATTAGCCCCCCCAATAAAGGATGGCCTTACTGTTACAGCACGCCTGTCCCACAAGAAGGTGAATCCCAATCAGACTGAACCAGAAGTAGAAAACAGGCCTGATAAATCGACGAATATAGACCAAGGGCAATAAAACAGACCTCGTGACACAAACAGGAAGTCGAGATTAATTAAAAACGTCCATGAGAATTCCATCTGTACCCTGGCAAATCTCAAAATGCAGAATGCTTTTGTTTTTACGCAGTCAGTTTTGTTTTACGGCAGTTGCCGAAGCGTCTCATCCCCGTGCGTCTTCTGGCGAGGGCAGACACGTACTGACACGTCGCCGCCATCCGTCACGTGCTGCGCTGTGTCCCCAGGCTCAGCATCAGTCAGAAGCAGGTGACCCGGGAGACACCTGGCTGACAGCAGCCATGGGGGGGGGGCTGCCTCCTTTAAGTCCCGATGTACCAATTTTATATAAGTTTTTTTTTTTTTTTTTGACAGTTCAGTATTTCCTCAGAAAGGGACGTAAACAGGAAGTGACATCACTCCCTCTATGTATTTCATACGGCCCATATGGCCATGCGATGGCATCCTCACACTCGGCACAGATGGTACTTTGACTTGTGTCCTGTCTTTATTCATTGTAGTTTTTGATTTATCGTCCCAATGACAGGAGGGGGCTTGAGAAGCCTAGCAGGCCATCCCAAAAGACCCCTGGTTCAAGTTGTGTCCAGGTTCACTGCGAAGCCCCCTTTGATTGGGCATAGTGCTGAGGCACCAACAAATGTAAAAGTGACATATAGATATTCAAATGAAGAGTCGATGTCTCAGAACAAAATGGCTCTAGATGCCAAGAGAATATAATGTTCGAATTGACTCCAGTCCCAAAAATGGTAGTAATTGTGGGCCGGAGAAGCCTGCTCCGAAAAGATATGGCACTACAGCCAGCTTGAGTGACCCCAGAGCTCGGCCCGGTGAAAGTCCTTCGTACTGCGGGGTTACTGGTTAGCGTGTGTAACTGCCAGGTTACTGCCTCAGCTAGAAATGAAGCGCCAAAATAGAAGAGGAGCCAGCGAGGGCTGCCTGTTTGCAGCTGCGCCTTCTGCTTCTGGACCACGCTCTCGAAATCCGATCTCACTACGCTCAGGCAACGTGATAAACTTCTGCCGCACAGTGCCGGCCTTTGACAGTCTCATAACACAGAAATCAGCCGTCTCAAATGACGAATTACATATTTATGATGCTCTGCCTTACGCTCAGTGCAAACGGCATTTTTTCTCGCGCAAAAAAATCTATTTGTCATAAGCGGTTTCGGCAGGAAACTATCCAAGGGAAAGAGGGAAGGTTAAAAAATAAGCACATCATTACTAACTGACTTGTGGAAGGTATACTGACCCACTGGTTTCACTGGTCCGAGAGCTAAACGAAACGATATCGACAAATCGTTGAGCCAGACACAAGCCAGACGTTTGATAGCTGTCTTGTAAAAGGTTCCTATTTTACTTCGCTATATATATTAAGTCACATTTGTAATTGACCTTGACATACCTGCTACGCCGATTGTGACCCGAGAAACTGGCTGATGTTTTTGTTTGATTTAAAGAGTACGGACAGTGTAAGACGGGTCCGTTTAATTCAATTCAGCCAGAAGAACCGATCAGCTATAGCGATGTTAACTGGTTCGCCGAGTATAAACAGAAATCTACATTCTAGCGATCAAAAACATCCGAGTAAGCTTTCACACATATGTAGTATTATATATCACACGTGTAATTTGTTCAATGTGTAATTAATTCATCGGAATTCGGGTCTTCTTGTCCCTGGCAGATATATACAAGGGGGATTTTTAGGTAGCTGCGTTTAAGATCATGATCGGCTGTATCTCTTGATCTGAGCGGCTTCAACAGCCCACTTAGTGAATAAGGTTAATGACAGACAGACATCCTCCTGCCTCCACGGAGTTAAATGTCACCAGGCGTGGGTGTGCGCCGCCCCCGCCCGTGGCACGGCGAAGGGACCACCAAACTTCATCTGTCGGGACGGCGCACCTTCATCCATCTAATGGTTCTCAAACCAAGCAGCACAGTAACTTTGTCGGCGCGGTGGCAGAGTTGCCGGAGGAAGATCATAGGATCGAGAAGGTCAGCAGTATGATGGAAATGCACCCAAATTCACATACATGGCCACAAAGTGTTAAAATAACACGTACCGCTGTCACGATCACCCGAAGAACACTTTGCTTTTTATTTAAAAGAATCATAAAGCATACCAATCCTCATCCCCATTTAACTAGATACTTACGTAAGCTCCTATAGCCAAATTGATTTATTTCTATCGCTTTCCCGATTTAAAAAGTGAACTGCCAGACGAGCCAGTGGACGTAATGCCAAACTTCCATTAATCTGTACAGAGAGATTATACGGCGCTGCGTTGTATTCCGGCGTTTAAACTAGTAACTAGTAACTTACCAGCTTCAGCTCCAGTCGGCTCTTTAAATCAAGCATGGGGCTCGCCGTCCCGCTGACAGAGCTACGTCCATCGCTAGGAGCGCGCATCGAACCGAAACTCCTCAAATGGTCGCTCGCACTTTCATTTTAGCTCGATTGAAAGGCATAGCAGTCCGCAATGGCGCCCAATGAGATCCCGACTCGGCTGGTGTGGCCGCTGAGAGGCGAGGCGCCGCTGCTATTGCCCTGATCCAGCAGCCGCTCGAGGGTGACGTAAAGCAGAGCCGCTGCTGCGCCGAGAGACGGCCGGCTGTGTCTGGCTGTGCCGCGCCTCTCTCTCTCTCTCTCTCTCTCTCTCTCTCACTGGCACACAGAAACACAATCGCACACTCACCCTGCTTGCTTCCTCCCTCCTCCCCCACCCCTCTCTCTCACTCACTCTCTCTCTCTCTGTCTTTCTTCTTTCTCCCTCTCTGCCTCTCATTCCCTCTCTCCGTCTTTCTTCTCTTCCTCCCTCTCCATCTCTGTCTCCCCTTTCACTCCCCCTCTTCCCCTCCCTGCCTCATTCACTTTTTTTCCCCCAGTCTTTTTCTGTGTCACTCTCCACTTTTTACCTTCTTTCCCTCACTCCCTGTCCACCTCTCACTCTGACTCATTCACTCTTCCCCTTTACAGCTTTCTTTCTCTTTCCCTCTCCACCTCTCACTCTCTTGACTTCTTAACCCCTCACTCACTTACACTCTCCCCCTCTCTACCTATTCACTCACTCACTCCCTCGCTCTCTACTCCTCTTCACCTCTTTCTCCCTCTCCACCTACACTTGGCAGCTGGGACCCAGCAGTTGCTAGTTGCAGCCAGCAAACTACACACACGCTGCTACTGCAGATAAGTCGCCAATAATATTAGATGTTTCTGGTCTCTCATGGGTTGTGAATGTGCCATTATGAAAAGGTGCAGAAAAAACACGAAGGGAATTTAACTCTTTTTAAACGGCTCCCTGCGTCTGATGTAAATACAGAGTGAAATTACAGGCTCTGGTGACGAGGTATATCCTAGCTGCCCACACGTCCGAGAAACAGCACCACAGTGTGTGTCAACAACCGCAAATATCTGAGACGTTCAAGTTATTCAACAATTTCAAGTACAACATTTTCCGGCCCTGGTTAAAAATAATAATTTTAAAACATCACTTTTAAAAGGAACAAGAAAAAAGCACAAACGGAGACCATAAAGGCGAATTCGGATAAAAAGTGAGAGTGTAGCGTCCTGGGCGCTGAAAAAGGTGTGGCCCTTTTGTACCGAAACGCGGCAGCATCTTTGCTGATGGGGGCAGACACGGTCTCTGCAGGTGCCTCCGCAGGCGGCCTAGGCAGGGTCGTGACAGACGAGCCCTCCGCACGGCCCAGCTCGAGCAGTTCACAGAACGTTCCCTGCAAACCGGGGGCATTGACATCCTGGAACATACCACTCCCAGCAGGGGATGAAATGCTGTGACTGCAGGAATCATGCACTTAGAATAAGGGAGGGGGGTGATTTGGCTACAGATACGTAAACGAATGTTATGACTGGTTTCAAACCAAACAGCAGCGCTTCATACTGGTATTTCTGTGATACAGGACATCCGCAGTTAGTATTAGAATGACTAACTGCCTCTGTAAATGTAGTATTTATCACTGCTGACTGGTGAGTGAAATCAAGAGTACATCTGTATCTTATTCTATACCATAAATCCTTATCTGCTTATAAAAATCACCCGTATATATATATGTATATATTAGAAATAAACTATTACATATTGTGACTCTTCCTTCAGTATATCCTGTTAGCCCATAACCTTGTAATGGGTGATCAATAAAAGGATCAACTTTCTCTTACAGGAAATGGCTGACCAGTAGTCCAGTGTAATGAGAGATAATTCCTTAATTCATGTCGTGGTCTTCTGTCCCTGCAAGCAGGTAGACTCGAAGGACGGAATTTGAAGGACTGGGCTGTGACGGCACATCTGTGCAGTGAAGGTGTCAGATAAATGCAATGGGAAGAAAACTGGGAAAGCTTCTTTAACATCAACATTTTCGCATAATTATGCTAATAAGCCAGATCACATGTCGGGCTGAACGAAATACCCCCGTATAACCGATTCATACATTTCTAGCAATGATATTCAACTGCAGATTATGAAATAGGCCAATGATTATATGTGCTATATTACTTGTAGCCTATATCTTGGGAAACTTGAGACTTCATGTAGGTAGGCCTATAAATAAATATTGATTTAAAAAAAA
>JAABNY020000112.1:26294-49382 GCA_015164015.2 Brevimyrus niger | reverse complement strand
TTCTCAGAGGGGTGTTCCGTCCTCTCAGAGGGGTGCTCCGTCCTCTCAGAGGGGTGCTCCGTCTTCTCAGAGGGGTGCTCCGTCTTCTCAGAGGGGTGCTCCGTCTTCTCAGAGGGAATGCTTTGTCCTTTACAGGGGCTGCATCAGCGTGGCACTAGGGTAGATGTATGGATTTGGGACCAGGCTAACATTGCAGCAGCCAGTTCTAATGAAGCTTCATTTGCACATGAGTTCTGTCTACTTATCTCATCATGCTCTTTTTATTAAGAGATACAGACGTATAGAGCTTAGATAGAAACTTGGGGTCAGAGCACACAGTCAGATCTATTTTCGGGGGTGATAAGGACCTTGTGTAAGGGCCCAATGGCGATATAGTTACTCTGGATAGAATGGGATTCAAACTAGCAACCTTCTGATCACAGGCCCAAAAGCCTAAACCGCTGAGTCATGTGGACTCCCACGCTGTGGATATGCAGGTCGACAGCACAACCAGATCAAAGCACTCGCCCAAACAGCGACATGAATCGTTCTCTGCTCAGTCAAAGTGTCAGACGGAAACTGTTAAAGGTTCGCAAAACATCCAAACGTGTGTGTCACACAAGTGGGACTGAGCACTTGTCAGGCTGAAACAGTCATTTCATTCACTTCACACTACTCTTATAAAGTACCCAGGCAGTCAGTGAGAACAAAAATCATCAATGCTTAGAAACGGCTCGCTGTTAAAAATAGGTCATTCAGAAGAGTGTAGTTTTATAAACACGGGTGGCAACGCTCTTCGACATCATTGATCAACATTCATACGTAGACCTGGGGGAGCAAGAACCGTTTCTGAATCCACAGAATCACAGACACCTTCTGTCTTAAATCACAGTCACTGTCGCAACCCATCTGGCCCGTTCCCTCCATAAAGCCAGCAGGGCTACCACATTAGCAATAAGTCATTCTGTGAAATTTCTTCTATGCAAGATAATCCACAGTCAACTGTAAGTGGTATTACTGCAAAGTGGAAGCATTTAGGAACAACGGAAACTCAGCCACGTGAAGTAACACAACAGGTTCCAAACTTCCTCTGCCGTTAACCTCGACACACAAACCGCGCGCCGGTAATTTCATGGAATTGGCTTCCATGGTCGAGCCACCGCATGCAAGCCTCACATCACCAAGTACAACGTCATGTGTCGGATGGAGTGGTGTAAAGCACGCCGTCACTGCACTCTGGAGCAGTAGAAACGTGTTCTGTGGAGTGACAAATCACACTTCTCTGTCTGGCAGTCTCATGGACGAGTCTGGGTTTGACAGATGCCAGGAGAACGTTACCTGCCTGACTGCAGTGTGCCAACTGTAAAGTTTGATGGTGGAGGGATAATGGTATGGGGTCGTTTTTCAGGGGTTGGAATTGGCCCCTGAGTTCCAGTGAAAGGAGTCCTTAATGCTTCAGCAGACCAAGACACTTTGGACAGCTCTATGCTTCCAGCTTTGTGGGAGCAGTTTGGGGAAGGCCTTTTTGTGTTCCAGCATGACTGTGCCCCAGTGCACAAAGCAAGGTCCATAAAGACATGGTTGGGTGAGTTTGGTGTGGATGAACGTGTCTAGACCTCACAGAGCCCTGACCTCAACCCCATCTAACACCTTTGGGATGAACTAGTAGAGATTGTGAGCCAGACCTTCGTGTCTAACATCAGGGCCCAACCTCACAGATGCTCTTCTGGATGAGTGAGTAAAAATTCCCACAGACAGTCTGCAAAATCCTGTGGAAAGTCTTCCCAGAAGAGTAGAAGCTGTTATAACGACAAAGGGGGGATTTTGATGCCTATGGATTTAGAATAGGGTGTCATAAAAGTTCAGTACTGCAGTACTCTTGTCCATATAGTGTATATCCACAATTTTTCAAAATTAAAAAATATATATGCAAAACAACATGCCTGCACCTGTAAAAGGCCGCAGCTGTAGCCCCATCTGTTTTATTATTTTTATATTTCTATAGCAACGTTTAGACAGAAGACAGACATTGTGAAAGAATGTCATCGCCATGACGACTTCATGACATCTAACTATAAAAACACATTTTACTGTCTAGAAGTATACATGTCCCATAAAATCAATTTTTATTTATTGTTAATAAATAAATGATTAATAATATTTTATGATTATTTTCTTTTATGGATTATTGGTTTGTAAATGACCCGCAATTTTCTGGATACAGAAAATGGGTGGATGGATATTTTGTTTATAATTCAACTTACTCTTAAGCTTTACTATTAGGTATCTACAGAAATGTTATTTCTTGAGAATTTCCTCACACGAATCACAATATCAGTGATTTATTTAGCGTAATATACTATGTTATTATACCATCTTCAACCCATAAACAGGAGTCGCCTAATTACTGACAAATGCCGTACATTAGGTGCTTACTTAAGTATAACTTTCCAATAAAGGACAGACACCACTGCTGATACGCGGAGTCCTGAGGTCTGAGGTGTCCGTCTCGACTACAGGTTCACGACGGCTAGCATAATCCACTCAACACTAGAAACCCTCTAATTCATGTCGACAATCCCAACCAGGAGCAGAAGAAATCTATAAGAAAGATATTTGCGAATTATGTCAACATATCGTCATTGAAACCTAGCAGTGATCTAAACACCGTTAGCCAATTCGTCGTTCTCATCATTTAGCTCCCTCCCGTCCCATACATGCACCTCGAATAACAGATTAATACGCACACCCAAAGATTTCCGTTTCTTTTTTATTTCAGTGATTGCGATACACACAAACCCCGCAGCTTTCACCGGGTAAAGTCCCGCTTACAGTATAAATTACACCCTGCAGACAGACCTGTCTACCCGAAAGCTGAGTGCTGTGGGGTCGGGGTTGGTGGGGGGCTTCGCAGTGTCCATTGGAATTCCCATTTTTGAGCATTCATTCATATACAAGGTCCAAAGGTACGAAAGCATTCCCCAGGTCGCCCCGTCGCTTACTTTGAAATTAAACTTTAATTTAAAATTCTTAAACTATTTGGTCGCTGATGGCTGTCTTTTACTCATACGCAGCGGTCGTACGGTGGATCTCCAAAAGCTCATTGATTCTGGCTTAATGAGTTTAAGGTTTGTCTCAATTTTGAACATCATGTGAGGTCTACCAGATTATACTGATAATCTTATAATAAAAAGTATCTCGTACGTAATTTGATCCGCTCGTACTAATTAGACTATAATTTTTTTTTTTATCGTGCGGTAAGATGTGTAGCCCACGCAGTTGGTTCGGACGTACTGCCCGTCCAAATGCATGCAGGCTGCTAAAAGTCCACGGACCGAAACCCTTCGCTTTAATGAGACAAATGGCATTGTTAATAAAGGTGAAAACCTTAAAACTCGGACTGTAGCCTATAACAAATTTACCAATGTACCACTGGGAACAACTAGTCAGCCACTCCAGTCGGCTTTTTCAAAAGGCACTGCACAGGAAACGAATCGCCACCCTACGACACCCTAATTCATTATTATTATTATTATTATTATTATTATTATTATTACTACTACTACTACTACTACTACATTGGCTCTTGACAGTTCCGGTTTCCCTATTCAAAACTATCAATTATCTTCACGTAACTCTCCGGTTAAACTAAAAGTGTTAAAATGCGCTGTGCTTTATTTATAACCAGCAGCAAGTTTAGCAAATATTCCACAATGAAGCTTTAGCAAAAGCTAATTCTCGTGCCTTCTTCGCAGCTCCCCTTAAAGTTAATGTCAGCTGTGAGGGTTGCATTTCGCTACGTTCGCACCATTGACTTCGTGGTATCAATAGGCTCATTATAATAACAAATACGGTGCCCCCACCGTCCCATCAAACTCTCCGTCCCAAATAACACCAATACGATAGGCCACCCAAACTCAGACAGATATTTATACTTACTGGTATCGGAGAAAGTATCCCGTCCAGGTGCACGATAATTAAAATCGAAGCAATGAAATAAAGCCGGATAATAAATAATGTTTCAAAAATCAATATTAATGTTGGAGTAATGTGTAGAAATCGTGGCTGTGCGTCACTTAAAAAATACTTCAACTAGGATCGGGATCACTTTGCAGATTCTTCGCACAACGTAACAAGTCCCGACAAACACGAGCAGCCATGGAGCCGGACAGCTACGATCGGCGACCGCAGGAGCCCCGGCCGCAGCTCTCAGGACATTTAACGTGATTGATGGGTCAGGCGGTGAGTCACAGCGCAGGGTCCCGCCCACCGCCCGGTAGGCAGCCAATCGGGCCGCGAGCCAGCGCTCCCACTTCGAAAGCGGTCAGAAAACGCGTGTTCTGTCAAATATAACTTGCTCCCCCCCCCCCACCACCACCACCACTGCCTCACTTAATAGGCTACTGCAATTTCTCATTATTTGGTGCATTTGAAGGGGGCAAACGTGTTGTTTTGCTTTTAGATTTAAATACAGCTAGGTGGTTTGCGTCGTCGCGTATCTCAGTGGGAGAAAGACGTGACTAAAGATTACATGGCATCATGATGTCCACTTTAATGTCACGCAAATGTAGGTGGCTGAAAGAGTGATGCAGGTAGGATGACTAAACCGGAACCTTGATATGTAGGCTGTTTAATATGTAGGACTAAGATTTTATGTAATAGATATTCCGAGGGAAATGACTGTAACCCTGTACCAAGCAATGCAGTGCTGTTGTTTTTAAAATATAAAACATGAGGGGCGTGATTATAATCAGGCCTTTAGCAAATCTGAATGAACTTTACTAACTGTCATATGTGATGTTCCCAGTCTTTCTCTATAAGCCGCTAAGACGTCCATTTATTGAGGCGCTTTCCAAAGTAATTTCATCAAAACAATTTGTCACAGTGATTTGTGTAAATAAATTAAATGTAATGTAATGAATTTGCAGGGGTGCAGTAAGTTCTGTGCTCAATAAAGATTAGTCTTTGTGTTTGCACGTGTGGCCCGAAGACACGTTTTACCAAGCTGAACATTGCCCCGTGTTGCATGTAGAGCCAGAACCGTTGCTCTGACGTGCACATTTTATAATACATCACGCAGCTGGTAGATTTCAGGTAAATGCAGTCGCACATGCATGCATTTGTAAAAGCACTGTAAAATGTACTAACCAATTCCAAAAGGACGTAATAAAAACACTGGATGTTGGCATAAAGCCGATGCAGTGCCTGGTCATTTTTTACAAGTTAAATCTGGGCAGCATAACAGGAAGTAGAAGGCTCAAGTTCCACTACTGAAAATATGCATTACTGGAAAACAACAAAACGGAAGACCTGCGCTGAAAGGAGGAAGATATTAGTCATTACTTATAAAACGTTTGTAATTTAAAGAGTAACAGTCTAAAAAATAATTCAGGTGAACGTTTGTGCGAGTGTGCGCACGCGTGTGTGGGTGTGACGCACGTCTGACAGCGGGCACAAATAGGACGAAGGAAATTCACACATTCCGTTGTTGTTCTCTCTCTCACACACACTCACACTCACTCACTATGACAGCTGATTTCAGGGAAGTTGCCCATTTACTGTCTTCATGATTTTACATATATACAGTGGTACCTCGGTTCTCGAACTTACTAGAACTCAAATTTCTTGAAAGTCGAACAAACCAGTTTGGCCTAGAACTCGATCTGAATATCAGAAGTCGAACTGTGAACGCTGACCTCATATAAATTGTACGCGCCGAGAAATGAGTCATACCACAGTGCAATTCTTACTTGAATGACTTCTTCACAGACTGGACAATTAGCCGAATAAAGCAGCGCAACATTACCGTAACGATAAATAAACCACTAATTTACGTGTACTATTACAGCATTTATGTCATTTATTTAAACTTTATTTTACCAGGTAAATTAACTGAAAACCAGTTCTCACCGCTTTATGTGATATTCGGGAGAAATAGCAGATTACGCATCGGAACTGCCTGGGATACAAACGTCATGCGTGTAACTAAACTCTTCAGTTGATAAGTGCAAAGGTGTATCATCACTAAGGCGGTTCCAGTTTGTGCAGCCGGGTGAGAGGTCGGGATGCATCTAACCGTAATGCATTACGTCAGGATCAGAATGCGTTGCTTTAAGACAGCGCTGTAAGCAAGTCGATCGCACCCAATGACCGGACTGGGGAAACAAATTGAAACGTGAACTTAATACAGAGGACTAATGATAACAACCAGAAACAGCTGATAACATGGAGATCCCACACGAGGTTAACGAGGGGGCGTGGCACACGGAAAGAGCGGACAATTGGGTAATGTTGGGGATAAGATATCTATTGTTTTAGAAGCCATTAAGAAAAAATGCTCTTCTTGTTTTATCCCGTTCATTTAGTGTTTAAATGCTAGGGGTAATTTGGGGGGGGGGGGACTAATAAATTGGTTTTCCATTATTTCTTATGGGAAAAATTCGATCAGAACTCGAATTTTTTAGGATTCAATCCAGAGTCCAGAACGGATTAAGTTCGAGAAATATATATTAATTTGAGAGTTTGGACACTGAAAATCTGTTATCTTAAAATACATGTGCATACTGTCCATTCAGCTAAGTCTCTCTAGGTATAGCTGGATATCATCACAAGTTATAACCAAAAATATGCATCATCACATTTATTAACTTAATTAAATGTATAAATATATGGTAATATAAGGGCACAGTAGCCTAAAATTCTGTGCCTGTGGTCAGAATGTCATCAGTTCAAGCCCAGCTTCAGTTGAACAGTCACATGTCTGTGGGCCCCTGAGTGTGGCCCTTAATCCCCAGCTACAGAAGCACTGCACAGTGGCTGACCCTGCACTGTGACCCCCACACTTACTCTCACCTGCGTGTGTGTCTCTGTTTCGTACAGTATTTCCATTAAATTCTGTATACAGTACAACACATCATATAATATATTCAGTATACTATGAATATACTTGTCAAAATGAGAAATTAAGTGCATGGAATTGGATCTCTTATATTCAATATATTATATAGGAATATTATGCATTTTCTAACCAGTGGCCTGAGTCAGGCGATGGATGAAAACCCTGAGCCAATCCCAGGCAGCGCAGGCGATAGGTGGGAGTGTCCCTGAATGTAAGGGATTCAGAGCCCTGAACCAATCCCAGGTAGCGCAGGCGATAGGTGGGGGTGTCCTTGAATGTAAGGGATTCAGAAGATCCAATTCACAGAACCGCAGGTCTTTGGATGGTAAGAAGAAACCAGAGTACCTGAAGGAAACCCACACAGCTCCGGCTGAGCATGCAAGCTCCATGCTCACATGGGGGGTGGAGAGAAACCCGCAGCTCTGGAGGCGTGAGGCCACCCAGAGAGCCACTCTGCAGCCCCAGTGTGTCATAATGCAGGACTTTTCCCATCACCTGGATTCTGCAGGTGTGAACCGTTCAGTGCATGGGTGCTGTTCCAGCTAGAAGCTACCCTCTTTCTTTGTACATTATTGATTTAATCAGGTGCTCTGACAAAATGAAAACCCACAAAGCTGATTGCTTTTGTAAACTGTGATTAAGGCAAGATAAGATAAGATAAACCTTAATTATCCTCAGAGGGAAATTCTTGATAACATAATTCCTGACACCCACAAAGCAGGCTGCCTTTGTAAGCTGTGATTAAGATAAGATAAGATAAGACAAGATAAGATAAGATAAGATAAGATAAGATAAGATAAGATAAGATAAGATAAGATAAGATAAGATAACCCTTGATGATCCACAGAGGGAAATTCTTGATGACACAATTCTTAATACCCACAAAGTTGATTAAAATAAGATAAAATATGAAGAGGTAAGATATTATTATTACTGGTAATTATATCTGTTAACACACTGTTAATACTGCTGGACAGTGACTGTAATATTTCATGAATGGTAGAATGCAAAAGTGGATCACTGAAGGGAATTAGGACAGGCATGGGTGAGTGAAAGAACTGAAGAGATTTCAGAACTGGGGATGGGACATATGTAGCAATATGTACCAGTAAGACTGAGGTGGTGGGCTAACGGAGGTGGTGTGTGGAGGAAGTTCTAGACAAAGCCTCCAGTCATTTCAAAATACATTTTGAATTTCAAAGGTTGAATTAATTAATAATTTATCATGATAATCATTGACGGAAGAAATGAGAAATGATGAAGTATACGGACGCGGAAATATAAAGAAAGAAAATTGAGTTGAAGTAATGTCTGTTAGACAAATGGTGCCACCTAGTGGGAAAAGTAATTTATTGCGAATTAGATTGACTTTTGAATTGAGTGATCAACCAACCATCCGTACATCCGTTTAGCGCCATCAAGTGGTTAAGTTCGGATAATGCACAAATATGTATATTAATAATTTCTCTGCCTTTATATACAATTTACGTAAATGAATATCGGTACGGCTTATTCAAGCAATTTCTTGAATGCTATGCATAATATTTATAATAATTTTTATTTATAATATGAAATACATGTTACACTGTAATTACCCAATGTTTTCCATGTTCAGTGAAGAGTAGGAATATACTAGCTATTTTGATTAATCGCAACCATATAGCATTCTCCATAATGACAATTTTACTATATAGTACAAACGAGGCAATATCTCGTCAAGTTGCATCATTATTTTAAGAATTCAGCTGTTATTGCGCATGCTCCGAAAAGCACAATATATTGACGTCTTGCCGGTAGAGGTGCACGTTGCGCCCCACAATCCTGGACCGTTAGGTGCGCATTTTCGCGTGCTGAACCATTAACTGCTCATTTAGTCATCAGCTTTGTAAATCGGATTGAATTTAACAAAATCGCGTCAACCTGGTTTAAAATAGGTTTATTTACTTATATTTAGCGAAAATGGGTACGGAAAATGAAGCCAACGGATATGTAAAATCAAAATCGAATGTTTTAACTAACGAAGTGGCAGCCAGGGGTCCAAAAATACTCAAAGATACTCTAGTGGAGTTTTTAAAGAGAAATCTTTTGGTAATACTAACGGTATCGGGAGTACTGGTGGGCGCTGGTCTCGGCATGATGGTCAGGAGTATGAACCTGACGCGGGCGCAGGTGACTTATTTCGCCTTCCCCGGCGAGATGCTGCTTAGGATGCTGAAGATGGTCATCCTTCCCTTGGTGGTGTGCAGCCTGATTTCGGGTGCGGCCTCTCTGGACACCCGCTCCCTGGGCAAACTGGGTGGCATCGCCGTGTCATACTTCTTGGTGACCACGCTGATCGCTTCGGGCATCGGGGTGGTGCTGGCATTCATTATTAAGCCGGGAGTGGGTGCAGGGGCACTAAACACTAATAGTTTGGGGTTGGAAACAGTCACAACAAGCAAGGAGACCACGGATTCCTTCTTAGACCTTGCCAGGTATGGTATTTTATTTAATTCCGACGTCTAGATAAAAATCTGTTCGTAGTTCATGTGGGAAAGGCATGATGATGAACGTTTAAAGGAGCAGTGAAATCACAGCAAGTGATTATCCCGTCTACAGTGATGAGAGTCGCCAGTCCATAGCAACGAGGCAGAGATAATAATTGTCAAGAAATATATCGAAATTACTAGCAAAATACAACGATAGCCATAATTAAAACTGCATATTGTGTATTTTCAGCGATAAAATAGTCCCAGACTGCATGCTTTTTACTACGTGATCTATGTGTGTGTGCCTGGGATTTTAAGTGGCTGTTATTTGTTATTTTGTGTTCGTCCAATAGCCTGTGTTATTTTGTGTCTCATATCACAGGTACACGCGGCGCCTAGCAAAGGTGGTTCAATCCCTTTTGTTTGATTCCTATTGTTCTGACTCATCTTAGTTTGATGGATGGTATTATCATGACTTTCTAAACAATCATCCTGCAGATTTTACCCATCTTAAACTTTTTTGCCCTTTAAACTTCACTTTAATTTAAGATGGCTTATAAGAAATAACGTGACATATTTTTTAAAAGAATTTTAAACATAAGGTAAAAGATTTCTGCACTGTATCTGTACATAAATTAAATTTTCATAATTCAATTTATTTTTGGGAAATCTATGAAATTTAACAAATTAGATATGAATAGAAACTCACACAAAATGTAATTGCATGTATATGTATATATGCCCTGATGTTTTGCCCTACTTTAGTTAACAAATAACTTACTGGTATGTGGAAATAAAAAAAAAAAAAGGCTTTCAAGGTTTGCTTGCAGTTTTAGGGTGAGAGGTCACTGAGTCTCCATCTGCACATGCAGCGACCCTGGGTTTGTCTGGCTAAGGGGCAGACCACCGAATCTGGGGGCTTTTTTCATGAACTTATCTTTCGGTGACTGAAAAGAATATGGTCATGATCACGGCACTCGCCGTCTGCCCGTGAAAGATTTCGTGTGAGAAGCACTCTACTCCCTTTGCGAGATTTTTTTTGGTCAGAATGTCCACGTTGCCTTAGTTCATTTGTGTCATTATTCTCTCTCTATTTATTTCTGTTTCTTTGCACTATGACCAACAAGACTGTGATTTCATCTCCGCTCATGACCTACGCATCACATAGCTGAAGGTGAGAGTAGAGGTCCTTCGACGTTGACTCTATTTTTTTGTTATTCTCTCTAGGAATTTGTTCCCAGCCAATCTTGTGGCAGCCGCCTTCCGCACAGTAAGTGGGATGCTAGATTTTTGCCCCCCTTTTCTTGCCATGGAGTCGTCTCCAAGACAAAACAGCCCTACGTGTCCCAGTCTAAACCTCTTTGGCGACCGTTTACAGCTGTCTTTACAATTCGTGTTTCCATGATGTTGGGGGGGGGTCCATCTTCTCATCATGGAAGTCCTGGTGTGTTTGGTTAAACACTAAAGCATCCAGCACTAGAGTGAGACATTCACTTCACCCTTAATACTGGGTAATATGGCCCCCGGGTTGTTGTGTACAGCTCTCAGCTTTGCCCCCCACCCACCGGAGCAGAATCGAGGGGGCTGCCAGTTAACAGAAGGGTAACAGAGCCTTTAAAGATGTCCGAACACTAATATGTGTGTGGGTCTTATTATATTTTTTAAGCATATACTTTTCCTGTTATGTGAAACTTCAGGCTCCAGGGTAAGATGAGCCGTGTGGGTGGAGCCCCAGGTGGCGCCATGTAGCCCAGCAGGGTTGGGGGTCTATAGCCATGCCTGGAAGGTTGTGGTTTCAAATCCCATGGCTAGCAGAGTAACCATACCACAGCGGGGCCCTTCGACAGGTCTTAATTGACCCTGCACTCACATTCTTACTTTGGACAAAAATATTTGATAGATAAATAAATGTACTGCAAACCTCTCAATATGTTTAAAATGTTCACAGAGTCACCCTGGGTTTACCGCCTCTGGCAGGTCCAGGGTTCAGGACTTACCTCATCAGGACTTTGTGCCCCCCCCCTCCCCCAGTATAAACATGTCAACTGTAGGATAGACTGTTTTCCCACAGTTCCTGTAAACAGCTACTGTACCAGCAAATGTCTTCGCAACTTTTGGGTCAGTTAACAGCCTGCTTGCTTAGTCTGACTCGTCTTAAGTCTAGTTGACGTTCATGACCTTGAGCCTCAGTAAGTGTGGGGGGAATGCAGGGACAGTGTAAACCCCTGCTTATTGCAGTGCTAGGTCATGAAAAGCAGGAGATCCTTGACAGCCCTCACTGGCTGATCACTGCGATGTCCAGCAGACTTGCATGGATCCACTGCAGCCAAATCCCTGACCAGGTCCCCGTTCTTTCCTTACATCTGTAGTACGCCACTGATTACAAGTTCGTCGCCGTGGGGAACATCTCAAATGGGAGCCTTATCTACCAGAAGGTATGTGGACATCTGCAGCGAAAAGGGTTGCAGTGTAAATACGATGAAATGTCACAGACCGGTTGAGGATCAGCCAGAGAGGCAAGATGTGTTTTTTCAGCTTCTGCACAGAAGTTCCTGCAGTGTCAGGAAAGACAAGCCAGGGGTGTCTGCAGGCCTAAGTTAGACAGTGGCGGGCATTTCAGGTCCAGAAAGTAGAAATCCAAACCAGGATTTTGTTTGAACCAACCAGTTGAGTATAAAGAGTCATAGTCACAGAGTACTCAATTGGTTGATTAGGTCAGTAATTGTACCTTAAAAGGTACAAATTGGTACTTTTTTCTCATTTTTCTACAGTCAGGAGAAGGTTGAGGGCCAGATACCTGCTTGCAGGAAAATGGAGTCTGACTGTATTATTTGAGTATATTTACATATCAGCGCTTAATGGAACGGCAGTAAAAAGTCAGCATTCCAGCATGGGGGCAATAACAGTACATCACTCCAGAAGGGCAAAGAACAAGGGCAGCCGAGCAGAGCCCAGACGATGAGCATGTAGGGCAAAGACGAAGAGGTGGAAGAAAATATTCACAGCAACGAAGGCCTGGCAGAAAGGACACTGTGCACGAGAATCTAAAAGCGCATGCAGATTTACTGTTTCCAGTGACACTCCTAAGTTCTCTTGCGAGATTACGATATAACAGGAGTGACCCGCAACAGAAGAAGCGATACCAATTTCCCATTGTGGGGGGCAAGAGGGGTATTTTTCCTAGTTAGTTTTTAGTCTGTATTGGTCTAAGTTAGTGAAAGAAACACAAAATGGTTGTAGTTCAGGTAGGTTCAGGGTGAATGTTGTGTACAATGGTAGGGTTAGTTACTCATAAATGTAAATCCATTACAGACAGAGGTGGAAAGCTGAGGTCCAGAAAGTACAAATCCAGATAAAGCTTTTTTTCAACCAAACAGTTGAGCACAAAGAGTCATAGTTATTGAGAACTCAACTGAGCTGGCATGGTAAAAATTGGGTCACAGTACAAAAAAGGTAGAGAACCACTGGTCTAGAAAGTAGAGCTGTATACTTAAGGTACAAAAATAGGATAAATCAGTGACTTTCAGGTTGATTTTATCTCTGCAGCACCTTGACTGAGTTTAGCTGTGAACACTTCAGCGCTCACCCAGTGACCTTCAACCTCTAATAACGCATTTCACTGAGCGAGTTTCGTGCTGCAGTATATGCAGTTTCAGAAGCATAAACAATGACCTCGGGAGTTAAGTGGAGGTTAATAAACCAGGTTCTGTATACTATTCAGGCTGCTCTGATATGAAAGCATTGTTTACTTAAACCCGGTTTACCTTTCTTGACCCAATTTCAGCAGTATGTCCAGTGGGTCACTGTCGTGAAACTGCACCTGTGCAGTATGGGAAGCTAAGTGGGGGGACAGTGTGGACTCTGGTAACTGCTTTTTTGGTCACTTGTGCTTCGGCACTATGGGAGGTATTTTCTGCAAGAAATGAAATTAAAATGAAAATGATAAAACGAAAATACAGTCTCCACTTTGGCATTTAGGATCCTGTGCGTAAAAATCCTGCAAAAATGAAAATTAAAATTAAATAGCACTATTTGCATTTTAATTTTCCACTCATGTATGAGTCCGATGTGAAAAATCAAAAACCCTTTTTGTCTTTTCATTTTCCAGTTTGACATTTAATTTACTACTTTGCCTTTTCATTTTCAAGTTCATCACATGCAAACGTTCCCTTCTAGTGGTGCTGTGAATAAGAAGCTTAACGGATCGGAAGCTGCAGATAAGTAGCTAACGTAAGAGCTGAAGTAAGAGCTCACGTAGCTAACGGAAGAGCTAAAGTAAGAGCTGAAGTAAAAGCTAACGTAGCTAACGGAAAAGCTAAAGTAAGAGCTGAAGTAAAAGCTAACGTAGCTAACGGAAGAGCTAAAGTAAGAGCTGAAGTAAGAGCTAACGTAGCTAACGGAAGAGCTAAAGTAAGAGCTGAAGTAAGAGCTAACGTAGCTAACGGAAGCTGTGTGTGACTTTGCCATTAATTTGGGCGACACAATGGCCAAGAAGCACGAAGACACCGGAATCGGCAAACGCAGTGAGAAGCGTAGCTGTGATCCGCAGCTCCGCCCACCGCCCACTCCGATTAACATATATTTGCATGTAGTGAACTTAAAGGGAAAATTAAAAGGCATTTTTTTTTTCTTTAGTTTTTCACATCTGACTCATACATGAGTGGAAAACTGAAATGCAAATGGTGCTATTTCATTTAAATTTTCATTTTTGCTCACAGGCTTTGGAAGCTAAAAGGCAAAATGGAGGTTGTATTTTCTTTTTTATAATTTTCATTTTATTTTTTTGCAGAAAATACCTCCCGTACATCAGGCCACTTGTGAAATATTGCTTCTCCACTAGCATCAGTCTTCAGCCGAGATCATCCATCTGAGTGTATCTGGTTGGCTTTGCTTTGGTACTTCCGTAAATACTTGCACTGATTGACCTTCCCCCTTCCCTCTCATGCTAATGGCTCGCCTTGCTTCACACCCCGTTTCCTAATATTTCCGGCAATGTTTAGGGCTTTCAGCCCAAACGCACGCCTTGGTCCTTGGCTGGAGGGGTGCCTGGAACATAATCGGATTGATCTGGGTTGGGGGCCCAATATTATATGCTTTTGTGGGGCCCAGAATATCTAACCGTGCCTCCAATTGGCTCTCGAAGCCTTTGAGGGTCATTTTAAAACCAACCTCGATGTGTAAAAACGTGGCACATCGATCACAATTTACAACACTTGGGCAATGGCAATTACTACAACAACTGACAGAAGTGTCCTAATATTATTATAAGAATTTATTGGCTAATGAAATGACACACTGCAACCTACTGATCATTAGTAGCTAAATTAGTAACGACTTCAGTAACACTTCCTGTCCACTCTGAGAGCGATTCTTCTTAATATCCAAATTCTGAAAGTAATTTTAAAGCAGTTATTGGTGTTTTAACCCAAGGAGGTGTCTGTTAACGCCCTTCCCCTTACAGAGAGCTCTGCCCTCTACTCCATTACTGGACTTCAGTGTAAAGCGGAGACTGTACTGATTGGATGATGCTGGCTGTGCTGGATTGCAGGTACCCGTTGGCACAGAAATGGAGGGCATGAACATCCTGGGGCTGGTGCTGTTTGCCATGGTGTTTGGGGTGGCGCTGAGGAAGCTGGGACCCGAGGGGGAGGAGCTTATTCGCTTCTTCAATGCCTTCAATGACGCCACAATGGTGCTCGTTTCTTGGATAATGTGGTGGGTGCCGTACATCAGTTTATCAGCCTCCGGTCATTAGTTTAAGCTAACTAGGTAAGCTAACTGCTAAACTGAATCAAGGACTATTTCCATATATTTTAGCCAGCTAACAGGTAAAATATTCTGTAAAGCATGTATTTCGCCATTGCTTTTGCACCAAGGAAAGCAGCCGTGCCGTGGTTAGTTTATTGCTACTTATATTTGAGCCGGAATGGCTGGCGATCAGGTTGCCGGCGCGTAGCCCTTGTAGGGGTGCAGTGAGGGAGGTGTCGCTCCTCCTGGCCCAGGTACGTGCCATTCGGCATCATGTTCCTGGTCGGGAGCAAGATCGTGGAGATGGAGGACGTGGTGCTGCTGGTCAGCAGTCTGGGGAAGTACATCTTCGCCTCCATCCTGGGCCACGTCATCCACGGGGGCATTGTGCTGCCCCTCATCTACTTCGGATTCACCCGCAAGAACCCGTTCACCTTCCTGTCCGGCCTCATCGCCCCCTTCACCACCGCCTTCGCCACCTGCTCCAGGTACCGCCCTCGCTGACGGAGGTCATGTGACAGCTCCTCTGAGCCAATCACACGGCCTGCTGCGCACCCTGGCTTCTACCCCGTCCCTGATTGGTCGCGCCCGATTACATGCGTCACATTGTTCCAGTCGTTTCTGAGCCTGCAGCCCAAGTTTTTGTTAGCCAAGAAACTGCAGTTTCTGGCCATTTAAAGTTATTGATCATTTTCAAGATTTCCTAACAATCATTTCAAATTTTTAAATTCTAAATTTAGCCCAGTGGTGTAAAGTTTTTCTTAAATTTCTCAATGGATCAGGTATATTCAGTTATCCTCAGTGGTGTCAACTACCATGATGGATTTAAATCTGTCTTGTTATTAAAATAATAATTTCCCGTTAAATCATTATACAATTTAATGGATGAGCATGACAGGTGTGCCACCAGGGCGGCGGTAGAGAAGCCCAGCTCTGCTGTTAGCAGCGGCCTTAACTCTCCTTGAGGCAGAATCCCCATATTTTTATGTCTGTCGGCAAAGTCAGATTAAGATCCTACTCATTAAAATGTGCGCAAGTTACCTGACTAAGGGTTTTGACAGGATTTGAAACAGAAACACCTTTTACACTCAATATAGACTTATAAATGAATCTGTTTCAAGGCAGATGAAGGACTCTTTTTTTAAGCAGAGGGCCAGTAAAGCTCATATTTAAACTCACAAACAAACGGGGCTTCACATTTAGTTTGTGTAATGTGTAGTGAAGTTTGGATTATGGCTACAGTTTGCCAACGCGGATTACAAATCTAGCGACATGAATTAATGCAATCCAGAGGCACAGAATGAATGAGTCCCGCTGTGGCCACCCACACGTGTGCCATGCCTGTTCCCCCAGCTCCGCCACCCTGCCCTCCATGATGAGGTGCGTGGAGGAGAACAACGGCGTGGACAAGAGGATCAGCCGCTTCATCCTCCCCATCGGCGCCACAGTCAACATGGACGGGGCGGCCATCTTCCAGTGCATCGCTGCCGTCTTCATCGCGCAGCTGAACAACGCCGAGCTCAACGCCGGGCAGATTTTTACCATCCTGTACGTAGACCTTCTCAAAAAAAAAAAAAAGCTTGACTCAAAGTCACCTCAGATACCATCACGGCAATGGAAGCTGTGTCACCTGAAGGGGCTGGAATCGGCTCCTGAAGCTGCAGCTAAAGGCGCTATGCTGATACCCGTGAAGGTGGCGGTCTTCCTAGATCGGGCAGACCTGAGGAGCTCTCGCACCGAGATCCGCCAGCTGTCTCGCTCTGGACTGAAGCCACCGCTCTGCTTCCTCTGCAGGGTGACGGCCACCGCGTCCAGCGTGGGGGCAGCCGGGATCCCGGCTGGAGGGATCATCACCATCGCCATCATCCTGGAGGCCATCGGGCTGCCCACCAATGACCTCTCTCTCATGCTGGCCGTCGACTGGATTGTGTGAGGCTTCCTCCTCCATGCAGTTTTTCCACACGCCCTTCAGTTCCATCAGTTTATTACCTAATGTGAAAATCAGACTGAATCAGGACTGAACATCTGAACTATCGAATGTTCTTGGAGCGTCAAGTAAGATTTTTCCAGCTGTAGGAGACACGAGCTCACACCATGCGGTACTGTGATTGTACCTATCTCTGCGGGTTCTATAAAAGATTGGTTGAACATACTTCAAAAGCGAAGTACAAGTGAGACCAAAAGCATATTACAAACATGGGTGCTGTCAAGGAGTTGACTAGGCTGAGCTTTCAATGAATGGCCAGCTATGAGCGTGAGCAGTATGGGAGCAGGGGTTAGCTAACATTACATGGATTACCTTAAAAATGTTCTGTGATAGGCAGAGTGATGTCACCATCGGGCCCCTGAGCGAGGCCCTTAATCCCAAATTACCCCGGGGACTGGCTGCTGTTGCTTTAAAAAAAAGCGTCCGCTAAAGAAATAAATGTAAAAATGAATGTGATTTAGAAAGTGCTAAGATGCTAAGCATGTTTGCTCATCGTTACTCTGACGTGTGTGGCCGTTCTCAGAGACCGGACCACGACGGTGGTGAACGTGGAGGGGGACGCCCTCGGGGCGGGAATCCTGCACCACATCAACGAGAAGGCGGCCAAGAGGGCGGAGCAGCAGGCGGGGGGGCAGGAGCTGCTGGAGGTGAAGGTGGAGGTGGTGGCCAACGTGCGGGGCTTGGACGAGGCGTCCCCGCTCGTCACGCAGCAGAACCCGGGCCCCGACGGCACCGCGGACTCGGCGGCGGAGAGGAGCGACGGGGAATCCGGGCTCTGAGCTCCACCACGCAGAGACGCCGTTATCTGTCACGGGGACGAGTGTACAGCTTGTGTCTGACACCAGCTTTGTGCCGTGTGCGTGATACACAGCTGTACACCGCCACGGGCGTGAGTATCGGCACAGCATCGCGGCCTCAGCCCAGCCTGTGAAAAATGCCTGTTTTTACCTGTTAGCCTCCCGTCCTTTGGTCAGCACACAGGACACTCGTCTGCCGCCGTTGGTTGTTGGGAATGTCAAAGTCAGCTGTCTCTTACACGCAGGTGGACAGAGATTAGGACTATTTATAAACTGATCCACGGTTGCTTTCCGAACTCTATTTAAAAATACCATTACTTTACAGCAGTGTGTGTACTTAGAGAATTATTTTAGAGCCATGGCAGCTCTGTTCTCTGTTTGGTCATTTTTAGGGATGGATAGTTCAGGTGAATTCAGACCAGACCAAAAATCCAGACCAAGATTAGTTAGTTGAGTACTCTGTGATTCTTTATACTCAACTTTGTTGGTTAAAATAAAATCTTGGTCTAGATTTAAATGTTCTGGACCTGAACTATCCACCTTTGATTATTTTCTTTCTAGATGCATCTCTGTCCTGAAACAGACTGCAGCCGTTTTTTAAAATACAGACGCTCCTCTACTTATGAACGATTTACGTTCCGAACGGACATTCGTAACTTGAAATGTTCGTAAGTCGTTGTTCAACACCATTTTAGGGTTATACGCAAGTACAAAGAACTAGGATGCTGGGAGTACGCACGCTACGCTGCTGTGCGGCGGGAGTAGCGGTCAGAAGTCGTACCAGGCGGAATTGGCGAGCAGAAAAAGAAATTGATGTTGCAGACAGGAAATGGGAGCCCAACGAACAGCTTGGACTTACAGTCCGCTTCGTTCATATGTCTGAAAGCTCGTAAGTTGAAAATTTGTAAGTAGAGGAGCATCTGTACAGGTTTAGGAATTTTGAGAAACCCATAGCCACCCAGAGGCCTTTGGGAGTACTACATGCTGTACAATGACAATGACTCATTTTTATTTGATTGGCTGTTACAAAAGTTTCAAATATATTTTATACTTATGGTGAAGGGTATTTTCGGAAAGCAAGGAAGATAATCACTTTTACTTTTTTAGTTGAAATTGAAACCCTTTCTGTAGTTAATATTTATTGATCGTAAAATTCAGTATTGTTGGAAAATTAGTTGACAATTTTGTTTACAGTTTTATTTACAAAGATGTCTTTTTATAAAGGATTTTCACTAGCCCTTAAAATCTTAATAGCATGCTTTGGTTTAGTAACACTGTTTTGCACGCCCTTCATGTTTGACATGATTTTCCTGGGACCATGATTTTTATATGTCGTTTTAAAGGTACTGACATCTATCTAAATAGCAGTTTCATTCGATTGTTATTTCTCTTTGTGTTCAGTTACATTTTACTGTATTTCTTTGTTTAAAAAGGTGTGGTAAGTTTTAGTTTTTTGTACTTATTGTTTGTAAGAACTGCAATTTGTAATTTTTCCCACTTCAGACTGAATGATATAGATATTTCCATTGTGGTTTTCTTTTGTGTACAGGCTCTGTAACAATCTGTGAATCTAGACCACTTTGTTCGGTTCTCAAGCCCGCCTCCATTCTTAAAACAAAGCCTCTGTGTTTCTCTGTAGAGCCCAGACAAAAAAATTGCTTCAGAAAACCACTGCAGTCTAAGGGAAAAAAGTCTCCTTTGATCCCTGAGAGCTACACAGGTTTCACATAGCTGCTCATTAACAAGTATAAATCAGTAATTATCATTACTTTTCGTGCATCATACGTACAAAGACGCTGCCTGTTAGTGCCACACTGCTTTCTGCCCTGCGGCATCTCATTGGCCAAACACCGTCTGGGTGGTTTGAGAGGCAAAATGGCCGACCCGGATGTCCACGTGTCGCAGCATGCATTTAAAAAGGTCTATGCATGTACAAAAGGGACCCGACAGCAGATGGTACCGAGGATGTAGGGAGTCTGATGTGCTAAATGTGCTTTTGTGTCGAGTACAAACTGCTGGATGGTAAATAAATAGGAGCAAGTGCAGACGGCATGTAATTGATCCCATAAGCATCATGCATCTGACAACCATCTCAAGCAAAATATGCAATAAGGTATCATTCATATTACTTCTGTTGCAATTTAAAAACAATGTCTAGGGTTGGCCTGCCCTATCGGTGACATAGGTGATCGGCTAGGGTGCCATTTGATTAGGGGACAGACACACCACAGGAAGTTCACAGGAGAAACTCACAAATTCTACGTTTAAAGGTGGGGGGGGGGGGGGGGGTGAGATTCAAATTCCACAAACGTGATGCGAGCGAATTAAACACTGAGCCATGACATCACCTTTCGTATTGCATGTTCTGTCAGAAAATCTCCTTCACGTGATCGGATGTAACAAGGACTTTAACACACAGAATCTCTTCAGGTAATAACAGTGTAAATCTGAATATTATAATTAAGCCCTCGACACAGTGTGTCGCGTCTTGTTTGTGCCTCACCAGCTGGTAATGTGGTTCAGCACGAGGCCAGGGAGAAGGAAACTCTCCTTTTTATGTTTCATTAATAATATAGACTTTGACGACAGGAACGGCTGCAGCCAGAAGGTGAAGCTTCCTGTAAATCACACGGCGTCACGATCAGTGAAATAACCCAGAAGAAAAAAACATAGCATCTTTATAGAGTTTTAAACTATTACAATAGTGTTAATTAAAACATACACATCAGTACCTTAATCTCCATGGTACTTGAAGGCTACGCTGGAACTCAATAGGTAAAACCGACGGCAACTGGACAGTACACCTCAAAACACAATGCCAGTCTAGATCAAACAAATACCATTTATTCAATTCAGCATAAACAATTGTGGAAGATTAAACCATTAACTCAGGTCACTCCTGTAAATCATATTACATGGACACATGCAGACAACTGGCATTCTGGAGCGCAAAGTGTATCTCTGCCCATCTTACCACATACTTACTTCTTTGATATATTGGCCGATTTAGTAAAAGCTATCGGAATTTCTGTAGAATAAGTTGTTCAATAACCCAGACTTTTAAAGTATTAACCAAACTACATATACATGCTGGGTGGCCGTTCTAGCCAATACCAGGCAGGATACATGTTTGCCTACAGAACCACTACAAAGGTAGATGAGGTGTGTGTTCAGAGAAGCCGTTCTGAACACTAGTGTTATTTTTAGTTATTATTGCACTTGCGGCCTTCCTGTTGACTTCAAATAGGATATTCTACAGCCACAGAAATGACACTGACTGGATGGTTTATTTGCAAACTCTGGACACTGCAGCGTGTGAAAATCCGGGAAAAGTGACGGTTTCTGAGATGCTAGACCCAGCATGTCTGACACCCGGTTACACCATTTTCAAAATGACTTGGATCCAGCGTCTTAGACGTCTTCACGCTCAGACATTAAGTGAACCTCCTGACCTCGAGTGCAGCCACACGATTGACCCTTTGCATTACTGAGCAGATGGACCTATTAAACTAACCACCGAGTGCAGCGACAGAAAGTAAAGATTCTTTGTTTAGAAAGGAAAAAAAAAATCTTCTGCTCAGTCGCTCAGTTCCCACAAGAAAAAAAAGTTATGGGAACTGAGGTGTATTTGCATGCCTTTATACAAACCGTTTAATCTGTGGAAAAGAAATGCTAATTCTGCAGGGTAAATTTACAAAGTAACACTTAAGAAAAAGGGCACAAAAGCTAAATATGCAAACTGTGCTGAATTTGCCACATTTGCATTTAAACTAGACTAGCTAAAATAAAAAAAACTCAGGAACACAGGAAGAGATACCGAAAGCTCCTGTGCGTTTCTTTCCGATTCATTTTAAATCACTTTACGGTCTTCGAAATTTTGGAATCGACTGATACAAGAACGATTTAGGATTCCTTTAATGCATAAACTATGGCAAGCCCTTGCAACCACATTAAGCCATTGGGAAAGTACAATAGTTCAAGGACTATATTAAATATGACCTGATACATGTTGCTTGAGACGTTAAATAAAGGTACAGAGTATGAAACCTTTAACAAACACTAATATCAAATCAAACCTATATAACAATCATCATGCCATCAACCTAAGTAAATACAGCAGCAGATCTGAGGATCCCTTTTATAATAAACCAGTCCAGAAATCTAGCTCATTTAAAACTGGACTCGGTTCGCTTTAAGAAAATTAACATAGCGCCTTATGCGAGTTTTCGACGCCGCCCACTTATGTCAGCAGGCTTGTAGGTTTCAGCCATACTGCCGACACAGTCATTATTATAAAGTAAAATATTTTTATGAACAGAGCAAAAAATTGTAGGTTAAATACCAAACAAAAAAGTTTTTATACACTCAGGTAAGAATTCCAATAAGTAAAATGTTTATTAAACATTTCTTCGGGTTTTTCGGGGGTAGGGAGCTTGCATCGATAATTACAAGTCTGCAGACACAAAGGAAATGCAGAAATAACAAAGTTACACTAGTCATCAGATAATGGAATTTATTCCGGTTCTTTCTGTACAGGGCTCAGGTCACACGCACACATGCACACTCACACTTACATACGTTACGTGAGCACGCACGCACGCACGCACCACACAGGTTAACGTGTTCCTAGGTCTAAGGACATGGGCCGTGACTGTCCAGGCGACCGCCGCAGACGTACGCGGATGTGTGCACGGAGACCCACGTGCACGGAGACCCACGTGCACATATTTACACAAGCGTCACGCGCGACGACATCCTCCATACAGTGGGAACACCTGCGCTATCGGTGAACAGATGCTGGCAGAAACTTCATCGTGAGACAAATGCCTACATGGACACAAACACCGGGAGAAAGGAACCGGCCGCGGGGCAGACCTGCGGCAGGAATGCTGCGAGATTTACACTCATTCTTATTCACATGGGCAACCCTGAACCCTGAGACTTTAAATAGCTGTGAAGATGGACTCAGTCGTCTCGAAGGTGGACGCAGAAGCAGCCAGTTGGGGGTAGGAGTTTGGGCCAAGTTCATTGAATTGTTGACCTTTTTTTTTTTTTTTTTCCTTTTTTTTGGAGAATTTCTGGTAGTGCAGCTACATACAGTACAATTCAGGCAACTTAACATGTTCTCTCCATCGCCATCTTCCTCCGTCTTTCTGACTGTGGAACGAGGTGGTGTTGCACCAGAAACTGGGGCAGGGGTTGGGGGGGGTG
>JAABNY020000112.1:0-14425 GCA_015164015.2 Brevimyrus niger | reverse complement strand
TTAACATTTTATCCATAACTAACAAAAGATAAAAATTAGTAGTTAATAGTTACATTTTAAAAAAACATGCAAATTAATAAAAAAAATATTTTTTACCACTTCCGAGGATAGTGGGTGTCACGAGTCACTGGCACGGTTATTTTGGGGGTCGTGAGCCGAAAAGTGTGGGAACCCCTGCTCTAGGGAACAAAGGTATAGTTTACTCCCAAGGATAACATAAGAGTGGCTGATTTCTCAGCACAGGAAACATTTTAATGGAGTAAAGGGAGAAGCTGAACTGTTGGACGGGAGCCAGTGTGGTGACGTACTGTGCGTTTGCACACCTTCTCTTCCCGTTCCGGGAAGTGATGCAAGACTTCCTTTTTATTTGGACTTTGGTGAAAGGTTTCTAAAGTTGGCACCGGAGCTCCGTGCATGGACTGTAAGATGATAGTACTCTGCTGTGCATTTACTACAGTTCTGCTAGCATGCTGGATGTGAAACTCTATACATATCTATATGTTTTGGCCATTGTCAGCGGCACCGTGAAACTTCTGAAGCTCTTTAACAGTAAGGGGTCACAGATATGCAGTCCTATCTTTTTCTCTGGTGGTTTAAATATTAAAAACCTCTTCCCAAACCACAAACGGTCATCCATTTTTTTCTAATTTAATAATAAAACCTATTATTTTATCTAATATGTGATTCTGAAAAATGGTTTCTTCTGACTCACTAGTGCTTCCTTTTTTTGAATTTAAGGAACTGGAACTAAACAAAATTGGAGAATTTAAACATCTGAAGAGGAACTACACTGTTGTACACTTTAGAAAGCATATGTCTGAATGATTATTTAAAAATTCAGCTTTCCAAATTGATTACATTTTACTTTTGTCCATGGATAAACTGTTTTAAAAATATGTTAATTAGGCTTTACAGAATTGAACATTTCAGACAGATAATACATTGGGTACATTTTATTTTGAAATTAAATAGCCAACAGTTTGCAATATTTGATGTCACATTAGAATGAAAATGAAATATGTAATTTCGATCAAAATTAAAGGTTTATTGCTGATATCACAATCAGATTCCTCATTACCCAACTTTTGCGTCCAATTAAAAAAATAGAAGAAAAAATAAGAAGAAACGATACTAGAATTTATTTCTAATGTATTTTTAAAAATCTGATTTCTATATATTCGTGTATATGTAACAAAATTAGGCTGTAATAATCATCGACCCACTGAAGAGGGCGCTATAGTGCTTTCAGAAATGATTTTTGGTGCGCAATAAATGGGTAATTTTGTCAGGCTTGTACAACACTGCAACTAATTATACGGCACAGAAGAGAAAAACGTATGTATTGTGAAGAAACAACAAGTCAGATGACAGTTAATAATGGATTGCTGGGCCTCATACTATTTTAAAATAATTTAAGGTATTTTTGTGTCCTTTCCCATCCTGTAAACATTAGACCCAATGCTCACCCCAAAGTTATGCCATTGGTTGGTGGTGTTGCTAAATGGTGTTAGGGTGAAATTTAGAATTGGAATTAAAGCCCAAAGACAAACTTTCATTATGCTTTGTGTCATAAACTGTCATGAATTGATTTGAAGTACTGCATCTGATAATGTTACCGCTGCGGTCATTCAAAGGGTTTTGCCAAAAATGCACCTGTTTCACCAGTTCACCTACAACTTATACGAATATGAAATTTCTTATTACTTTGCTCAAAATGTAATAAACGGTAAATACTAAAACAATACCGAAAAGCATTATTGGTAATAATGAATATGTTGCGTTCAAACCAAACAGTTTCCGGTGCATGAGCAGACTGTCTCGATCAAGCATTTGTCCATATACAGTAGTGTTTTTCTGTCACTCGGGTAAAATTGCACACGCCCTTTCTCGGCCTGCACCCAGTGTCTCTCTTGTTCATTGAAAGAAAAACACCGCCTCCTCTCGGCTTTCTTTGGCGTCTCTAATTGGCTGGGGTGTGCGTGTCATTTATTGTCATTCTCAAATAGGAACAAGGGTCAAACCCATCAGCCAAATGTAATTGGCTATTAGTGCTGTTAATCTCATAGAGGGTCGGGCGCAGTGCGTCATGTGTCAATTGTACCGGAAGAAGCCCTTTCCGCGAGCTGGGGCGGCGATTTCCGGCTTGTTGAAGAAAGTTCATCAGGAACGGTCTGTGGGTTCCTGGATTCTGAAAATGGACGGACAAGGAAGGAAAGTGGTGGTTTGTGACAATGGAACTGGGGTAAGTCTGGAAGCTTATTGTACCCTCTCTTTGAATCTCCGTAGTCCCGTGTTTTCTCGTGATGCATTTTCATGCCTTAACATTGATTTTCTGAAACAGGAAGTAGCCAACCAGTCGGAATGTTAGCTAGGTGGCTAACTGGGTGGACTGGTAAAGCAATCTGTCTGTCAGCTTGTCTGGGATGCATTCGTCATTTAAACTGATGCAGTCTGCGTAGAGAGGATTTTTTGGTCAGACACACCGTTCCATCTTGCTTTTCTCTCAGCAAAGCCGTGCCGTTAAAGTGCTGGCTCTTCCTGCTGCCATTGTGACTGAGGTCTGCAGCGGTAGCTGCTCATCCTTCCCCAGTTAAAAAAGCACCACAGCGACCAACTGAATCATGCAACTAGTCGTAGGTAATGCAACCGCTATGGGACAGATTCCGGCCTCCTTAGCATTTTTTTTTATTTACATGGAAGGCTATTTATACGGAAAGATGTCAAGGCTTCCGTTCGGTAAAAGTGGCATCTGTCCAGACGGGTACTGTAACGCCAGCCGGCGGCTTATAGGATGACAGCCGATGGACGTGCCCCCATGCGGGATGCTTTCAGCTCCTCCTTTATAACTGAACTAATATCAAATCCAGCAGGGCGAAGCTTTCGGAGTCCCATTAACCACCTGGTCCGGGGCTTGTCTTAAACTGAGATTACGGTTGGACTCCGCTATCAAGGAAAGGGGGAGTTTGACGACGCCACGTCTTTAAAGATGGCACCGATCTACGCTGGTTCTTCTTTTGTTTTAAATGAAATGTAATACTTTCTCATCATATGTTCTAATACCTGCGAGGTGTCCACTTCTCTCCGCTTCCCCGGGCTCCGTGTCCCTTTTGCAAACGGAGAGTGAAACACCAGCTGTCTGTTAAATAAATAAATAGCGTAATACGGTTTGCTTCTTCTGCATCATGCATTTACCATGAAATAGCGTACCCTTGCCTAATTTTTAATAGTCTGCCATCTGCAGGCGTTCTATCCTGTCTATAGTCCCCTTGTCCTGCTTGGGATAGGATCCAATTGGATGGATGGATGGATAAATAGATAGATAGATAGATAGATAGATAGATAAATAAATAAATAAATAAAATAGATGACTAAAACATTACGTGCTCGGATTCCTCTGGTGGCCGAAGTGGTTTGCTGGGAGCCGGCGGTAATGAGGCTACTTGGAAAATTTACACCAGAAAATAATAAATGCATACAATGCAAAAATTATTAAATTGGGTATGTACAAGGGGCCCTACTAAAACACAATAAAATGTGCCCAATGCCGTTTTATCCAGATTCTAGTACGAGTTTTGTAAATGTAAAAAAGTATGTCACTATGAAATATTTATTTTTAACTATGCGGGTCAGACTAATGTAGAGCACTACATTATACTGGAAACCTTGGAACATTGAGACAGTTTTAAAAAAAAAAAAAATTAAAACTGCTTCTCTGTGCAGTAAATTTGCAAATAATTGCTAATGTAAGCAGCGTTTTCATTCCAAAACTTAAAGCTGCACCAGCTGTTAAAAAGTCACAAAGTATGCTTGCAGTTGGAGTTTAAAATCAAGGTTTTAGCAAAACAATGAAGCAAAATTTGTGCCCTGTACATACTTGACATTTTTGCATCATGTATATCACCTGAAATGCAGACCAGCTTTATATCTGACAATATTTTTATAGAAGGATATATGCAGGAGTAATTATTTATGTCTTAATAATTTTGGGTTCTTTTAAAACAAATTTTTATGCTATTCTGTCTGTGCTTCAATTTTTTGAAGCATTAAAATTTAAGTTTTAAATATTCTTTGAATGCCCTGCAATGCGCTGGCTTCCTAGTTCCTGCTTGGGTCTTCAGACCTTCTAGGACCCTCTTATGTATGGATGGATATGCATTTTGAACTGGCTTTACTGCATATCTTGACAAATGCAATAGTATTAGAAAACATCTACAGGCTAGTATGAAAAGAGTTGTATGATAAGCCTTTGGGGAAGGATATGGTCATTTTTTTAAATGCATGAATAAATGTGGTCATCTTGAGTAGATCCCTGGCAGACCTGGGGGGTTGCGGGGTCTGGATGGTCTCTCTGAACAGGACTGAATGGCTCTGCGTTGAGTGCCTCATGCATTAGGAAGGGCATTCTGGACAGTTCTGTGTCCCTGGTCTACTGGACCAAACTCTGGCTTGTGTTGGTCAAGTCAGCATGGCCGGCAGACCCCGTGAAATATTCTGTTTGATATAAGATCTCGCCAGCCCAAGTGGATTGGCATACACACCCCTGACTGCAGGCTTCTGGAGAATCATACTTCTAACAGTTCTGTTTATGAAACAGCTGAAATGGTTATAAAACCATAAAATGTGCAACACGGCAAACGAATGGCCCTAGTGGTTGTTGTAGGAATTGTTTTTCCTTAAACCTCATTTGCTTGTTTTAATCTTTATTTTGAATGAAGATCTTTATTCTTTTGTAAACCTCTTTTATAAACCTCAATATTGAATTGTTTAGCAAACATTGTGAATAATCCCCAAGTTCTTTCAAAAAGGTCTCATTTGCCTGTAAGATGATGTATGCGATTCTCTCTCTTGGAAAATTTTAGCATTTCCCGAAACCGATGTTTAATAGTTGGCCTGTTAGGACTTTTTCCACACCAAGGTAATCCACCTCTTGGCCAGGGGCAAGAGGAGGTCCAGAGAATTTAGTTTTTTTTTTTGTATTGTAACTTTGATCTTTATGAATCGAAACCCAATAGAAAGAGTCTGGGACCAAGTGGATTTTTTTTTTGTTTTTATTGTTGTGCATCTTTAATTTTTCAGTTATAATATATAATCTCATTAGTCAATTGTATTGTAGTATTGATGTGTGCTAGATTATGTTTTCTCTGCGTTGGAGCAAACTATAGCCCAGTTTTTTCAGGCATTTTATCTCAAATCTAGTTCCCTGCTTGGAGTTTATAGATGGAACTCTTCATGGGCCAGTTTATAAGTTTGTAAACATTTGAGATGCCTAAACAGTTTTTGCCACCTTTTGTTCTAAAGAAACCTGTACTGGTTTAGTAAGCGTTATTTTAACTTTAAAATATAACATTTCTAAGTTGTAAATACTTTTTTAAAATGCTGCTATTGGATATTAAATTTGTCTTTTAGTTTTTATTTTGATCACTTTTTAAATCCGTAAACGTTCCTAAAACTAAGTTTTACACTTGCAGACAAGGGCAGGGTGTGCACTTCAGTACGCTGTATTCTACCTTCACACAGTTTATACAGCATGGTGTGGTGCTGTGCCCGCGGTGCTGTGCCCGCGGTGCTGTGCCCGCGGTGCTGTGCCCGCGGAGCTGTGCCCGCGGAGCTGTGCCCGCGGAGCTGTGCCCGCGGAGCTGTGCCCGCGGAGCTGTGCCCGGATCAGAAGGATGCTCCGCTTTTTCTTTTTCTGTTGGCCCTTAACCTGAAGATCAGGCTCACTTAAACCTTCCCATGACGTCTTGTTTTTTGTTGTTCGACCTTAGCCTGGACCCGGTCTGTGCCCTTTACTACAGAAGTAAACTTGCCATCGGGATGAGTACCTACGCCGGCTGATCCTGTTTCAGGGGCAGCTGGTCAGTGATGTGGAAGTAATTAGGTGGATTTAATGGTTATATTAAATATCATACAAATGCGAAAGGGAGGCGACTTAAAGCTATCAAAGGTCAGCCTAGCACAGCGCCACCTACAGCCAAAGGGATATCAGAGCCTCGTTTCAGGACCTACACTCCAGTCTCCTCTGGCAGCAGCGCTGAATGTGTCAGAGAGACCTGTGGAAATGCAGGGAAGAGCTGCTCTGGGTTCAGTCTTACCCTTCATCACCTGGAGCCTGAAGAAGAGTTTGCGGTAGATGAAGATAGAAGCCGGCAGCCCCCGAGCGTGACGGAGGGCGTGGAGTAGAGCCGCCCGCTACCTGGAGCGGAGGCTGCGTGGCTCTGCCTGAGGAGCGCCACACGATGGCTGGCTGGCCGCTTGCCTCTTCGTCTCTGAAGAGCTGTCGCTGTCGTCGTGTCCGCCGGCTCGAGAGGAAGTGGCAGCCGCTCGCAAACCACAGCCCCCGGCTGAGCTAATGTGGCTGTCAGGCGTACAGGGGAAACGCATCACTGTGTGTGACGAGATGACCAGGGACTGTCTGTGTCCGTGCTGCTGCTTTTACAGCCCTGCTGACAGAGGTGGCGCTGTTGTCCTGCCATCTCAGGACAGAGCCGTCGGGCCCGAAGGAGTCTTTTGTTTTCTGCTGTGGTTCAAGTGCCTGTCTGCAGAGAGGGAGCCCTTTAAGTGGGACTACTATTTGCCCTGCCACTTGGGGGCGCTCTGCTACTGTGTTTGTCATGATTGGTGAAGAATATTGGCGTGTCGCTTGGTCCAGGTCTTTAGGGGGGTATAGTGAGTTTTCTGATAATTGGTTGTGAGGTCGTCATGGGCTGTGGTCTGGCCAGATTCAGAACTTGGCGAGATGGTTATTTGAAGCACAACATGACTCAGAAATAAGTGCTGGTTGGGGGAGGGGAAGAGTCAGGCAAGGCTTTATAAAAGCAGGCCATCTGTCTGTCTATCCATCCATCCATCAATCGCTTATTCTGACCAGGGATGCAGTGTAGGGTGTACACTGGATAGGATACCAGTTTGATTGAGGTACGGGAAAGATTGAATTCTGCTTCTCACCATTTTATTGTTTTATTACTAGATTCCGTAAGTGGTTATTTACCCCCCTGAGCCAGGCTGTGTGATATGTCCCTCATTGCTGCCTGTTGATGGTGAGATGGTGAATAGGATAGCCCTGTTAGGTTTGTAGCCCCATATTCTCGCCCTCTCGTCATTCCCCAGCGTTCGCTGACTCCGGTAGGTTCAGGGGGCTGGAATTTCCAGCTTTGGCTGTTTGTTTTTTTCCCCCCATAATCATCCAGAGATTGTTGTTTCCGCTACTTGAGGAAAACTGGCTTTCTTTAATGATGTTAGTCTTGCTGTTTCCGGTAATGTCACAAAATGGGCATCTCCTCATGTACGTCGAGGCTGGAGGTGTGACCTTGTGGATTCTGGCCTGGTATGTAATGCTGGCTTAAGAGGCTCGTCTTCTTCATAGAGGCTGCCTTGTTTTTCCATTATACAAAATAAGCTTAGCAAGGGATTCTTCTGTCACCTGGCAGGCATTCTCTGTCTGCAGGATTTTATGATTTAGTGGTTTTATTAATTTCAATTAATAAGCTGTATATTGTAGAGCTCGACCGATAAAGGACTTTGAAGGCCGATACCGATACAAATATTGGTTTTAAAAGCCGATATTCCGGTATATCGGGCGATATATAAAATTAAATTTCAGAAACACGCAACAAAACATTAACAAATTTCCCTAATATTAGTTATTTGTAGTTATTTATGAGTTTTAACTAACATAATATGATAATGCATTTAAAAAAGAAACTTGTTTCTTTTATTGTCACAACAGAACAGAGGAACATCAAAATATACAGTCGAGTACGGTTATTACGATTTTCTGGGGCCGGCAGATTTCTTTCGTTATAACCAAATTTCGTTATATCTATTTTCATGTAAGATTGCTATGTATTATGACTGATCGCTAGGCACATGTATTATGACTGTATAAAATAACACTGACCGATCTAGTTCTGTCTATGAAGCTTTGTTCTATGTAATGATCAAAATAAAACAGGCGGCACTCACTGGAAAATCAATAAACAGGTAGTGACTGCTGCTCACTTTGGCTATGCGATTAAGCTAACGTCGGACTTATTTTAAACTATTAAAGCTGGAATGATTGAGGCTAATCGTTATAACCGAATAAAAATTCATTGAAATATTTCTTTGGGGAAGACAGTAGACATCGTTATAGCCCAATTTTCGCTATAAAAGAATCACTATATGCATGTTTTCTTTAAGGAATTTAACATTACTGAGGGTCGGAGATTTGGAATCGAAGGGTTACAAGCGTGTTTTTGTTATAAGCCGAATCGTAATAACCGTGCTCGACTGTATTAAAGTTCTGATAAATAAAATGTATAAAAATACAAACTTAAGATATAAAACGTAAAGTCCTTTGAACAAAAACACAAAAACAACAACAACCAAATCAAAGTTACCATTTTTAAAAGACTTGGTAAGCTTCATAAATATAACTTTGAATAGCACTGGTGACAAATTCTGTTAAGTTCTGATAAATAACAACAGCAAAATATAAATTGCTAACAGTATATGAGGTAGTGTACTGAATTAGAGTGCCCTCTGGTGGACAAACTATACAACGCCAACACTCATGACATGGTTGAAGGGTGTTTCGTCCGTTTTTATTTTATTTTTGAAATATTAATTTATCGGCCATTATAAATGCCGATACTGATAGTTTGGAAAATGCCTAATATCGGCCGATAATATCGGCCTGCGGATAAATCGGTCGGGCTCTAGTATATTGTCCACAATATAAAATCACCCATAATGTTGACAGCTAAAATGGTCTTTTAGATTCTTATCAAAGATTAATACTAGAGATGCAACGAATACTGATATTCGGATCGGTATCGGCACCGATCCAGACCTGTTTGACGGATTGAGTATCAGCCATGCGTGACCGATCCACGTCCTATACTTATTCAGTTTTTGGCAATCAATCGCACGACAGCTCTTTCCCATTTTACGTTTTCTTTTCTTTTTTTTTCCGCCATTCAAATCGAATGCAATCACTGTCCCTCAGTCTTTTTTGCTACTCCGTGGGTGTGAGTACACTGACTTCCGTCTGCTGTGACGTCATGCGCATACCCTTCGCCGTACGAGGAGCGTGAGATAAGACGTGACGATCTGGGAGTATTTTACACTTTTAACAGAAACCAGTAGGACAGCGATTTTCAATCTAATGTAAAATAAAGTTTTGAGGTGGGAATAGTGTTTAATGGAGAATCCCATTTAACAAAGCGCACGTAACTGCGAGACAAAACAAAGCAATGGATTATTTGTGAGTCGCTTAATTGGACTGTTTTGCGAACTTGCTGTAGCTTGTGATACAAGAGGGGCTGCTATCGCAACAAAAGTGTAACTGTGCTGACGCCAGTGGGAGAAAAACTTAAAATTTTAAGCAATCGCCACTTTGAATATTTGAATATATTCATATTGAACTGGAAATGCCTCAAAAACACTTGGAAACGACGTGGAACAGTATGTTATGTATGTTTGTAGTAGCCTAATTAAATATTTTGTCATACATTTTTTCCATCTATATTTACTAGCTTAAGAAAAATTAATATATAAAGTATAACAAAGTAAAAAGAGCTCTTGTATCGGAATCGGTATTGGCAGCTGTGTATCGGAATCGGATCTGAACTGAAAAAATTATCGTCTAATTAATACTGTAGTTCGTGTGTTCATGTACTATATGCACATCTGATCACTATAACGACTTTAAAAATGCTTTTTCCATTGGATAGTTTCATGAAGTAGTTAGTTGTTTGAGCCTGGAGTTTCCTTCCTGGGGTTTGAGCTGAGATGCTTGCGGTTATCCGGCCGCTGCATGACTTGTTTCCTGTGAATCGCGGCCCGCTAGAGACTGCAGACATTCCACGCATTCCCCCCCTCCCCCCCCCGAGAGTCTCCAGACGTGCTTCCGGGGACCACAGCCACGCTCACTAATGTGATCCTGTCATCCATCCATCAATTTAACGGACAGGGTCCCTGGGGGGCCTGGAGCTGATCCCAGGCAGGACATGGTGCCAGGCGGGGGTGCACTCTGGATGGAATGCCAGCTGATCGCAGGACACACACACACACACACACACACACTGATCAATGTGTCGCTGAAATGCCAATTTAATCACCTATCTAAATTTAAATCTACATTTTGTTTGTCGGCTAGCCTACTGTTTCAGTGATTAGTAAAATATGCAAAGTAGTGTAAATGAACAGTAAGTACAATAATTTTCTCTCTCTCTGCGGACCCCTCCTCCCCCCCAGTTTGTGAAGTGTGGCTATGCTGGCTCCAACTTCCCCGAGCACATCTTCCCAGCCCTGGTGGGACGACCCATCATCCGCTCGACGGCCAAAGTGGGCAACATCGAGATCAAGGTGAGCCGTCCGCCTTCCCTGGGCGACCCAGGCTACATCGTCTCCATCTCCGCCCGCCCCCTCGTCCGGAGACTCTGTTCTGACACCAGCTGTTATGAAGTCGATGGTCCCTCTGGTGTTTCCCAGTCCGAAGGCCCTTAACACTGGTTACACCGCTATGTCTGTCAATAAAGATTAATGCTTAGTTATTTTTCTGAGTGTTTAACCCTTTTAAGGAATATTTGTAGGACTTCCGGTGCAGGTTTAGTCGTCGTGTTCAGCTTTCTGATGAATGTTAAATGATTGAGTGTTTCATGATTTGAAGGATTCATTTTAAAAAATGAGCTTCTCTAGATGAGCTTACTTGGTGTTTTATCTCTGCTGGATGGGAAACGCCGTTTGCCCCCTGCTGCTTAGTGGTGGTGACGGCTTGGTTCAGCGCCAGGACCTGTCCTCTTTAAATCACACAGAGCTGCATTTAATGCAGTGGGGCGACTCCGTCTCTGGCTGAATGGCACCTCTGTGCATTGCAGGACCCCCCCTGTCCTACAGGCACAGAGATGTTAAGGACGGACGCTTCTCATGTTGCTCCAATGTGTGGTGCACTTCCCTCGTGCCCCATGGTTAATGGTGACTCCAGGGCCTCTTGTAATCACCTTGAACCAAAGCCTCCATCCTGCCTCCTCTCTGGCTCCTCTCCTCTCTGACCTGCTTCCGCCTTCTCTCTCTCCCTCTTCTTTCACCTGTTGAAGTAGAATAACAAAAAGATGGTAAGTGTGGCTTGGCGTGCCCCCCCCCCCCCATTTGCTTGGCCACAGACGCAATGCTGCCTTGCTTGGTCTCAGCAGTAAGACTTAACTCCCCCCCCCCAAATTTTTTCAAAATGTTTTGTTGGTTTTTATTACTTCTCCTTTGTATTTTCCCCTTTTAATACCCTGTGTTTAGTTGAATTTCTTTCTTTTTTTTTACCACTATTATTACTATTTATTTTTTACTGGCTCAATATATAGTGCATAATGTCTGGTAAAGGCCACAAGTTTGGCCACAGAGAAGAATCGCACAAAAGAATGATACTAGTTTTCACATGCGACTGCAAAGATACATCCTGCTCGTGTATTTTGCAGAAGTGAAGTCGAACGCATTAAGTGTCCCTTTTAGGGAAGCTGGCTGTTAGACATTTTCCAGCAGTGTGAGAAACCTCTGCGTTAAAATGGCCGCCGGCTCTCGTCTCGCCGGGCTGTCGGCGCGCAGCCGGTCAGTTTGGTAAATCGTTGAGATCATAGGTTAGCACCATCTTCATCATGGCTTCCTGCGTGACAGATGTGACTCATTTCTGGACGGCTGCTACAGAATCATGATGTATCTGACTGACGACTATGTTTTTGAGCTAAACTAGGAGGGATTTCGCCGTTTTCCTGGTACCTAGACACCGACGTTTGTAGGGTGCAGATGCTCGTTTGCCGTCTCGTGGGTCCATGTCCTGTGTGTGAAAGGAAGAGCCGCACAGACACGGCACGCCAACCGCCAGGATGTTCAGCTCCCGTAGCAGCCAAATAATGAATTTCTAATTTCCCTAAGCTTCAGCGTCCTCCATTCTGAAGATGAAGTGGAACCAGCGTCGTCTTTGACCTTCTGGCTCTCGGTTGTGTGGAAGTTTCCGGGTCCCGCTGCGAGATGCTCGGTGGTGCGGAGTGTCCGCAGGTCAGGGCGCCACGTCTGCGGTCGGCTCACCGCTTCAGACCCCAGTGTCGGCACCGTCGTGTCACCATTGGGCCCTTATCCCTGCTTTCTCAGAAATGTATGCCGCTTTGCATAAAAGCACCTGCTAAATAAAAAGATAATTGAACTGTCAGCTTATGGAGGACGCCATCTTATGGGAGACTTGCGAACTGAAATAGCCGCACACTCGTCTAAGGACAATTCATGTTGATGTGTGTTTGTTTACAGAAAGGAGAATACTCGTCCTGCGTCCGGTTTTTAATTTCAGGTTCTTAATAGAAATCCCCCCCTGAATATAAATGTAGTCATCAGCCATCACTCATGGGGCCCGCTTATTTCATGTAGCTGAGCCCAGTAAAGCCCTACACCTAAAACATAAGGCATCTGCCATTTTATACCCAGGACCTGAGACGTGTTGGCACGCGTTTCATCCATATAAACCTATCGCCAGTTTTTTACGACGACGAAAGCATAAAATTTCCCGTAAAATCCTTAAGATTTCACCTCAGATAAAACGGTGCTCTGAGAATGACGCTTAATGAGCCGCTTAAAAGCATCTACCCAGACGACGGCTGACTATTGCAGCGGAGGGTCTGAGGTTTTTCACGCTGCTCGGGGACTGTGAACTTTTCCAAAGGAAGCCCCATATAGGTGCTCTGGAGGAAGATCTTGAAGGTTTGTGATAGAGGTACAGTGAGGGTAAAAAAAAAAAACCCACTTTAAACTGCAGAAGAAAGAAATTAAGACTTACAGCAATGCAGTGTCAATGGATGTGGGTATGACGGTTACTAACGTTGGCGTGCATGTTGATATCCTGCTATGCATGCTGGGTAATTAGTGATGCAACCCTCAGGGAGCTGCCTTCACGAGGTTCTGCATCTCATCTCACTGAGCTGAAACGGACTGACTACTCATCCATGTGTTAATGCAATGGGGGGGGAAACGGGTCATGCGAGTGACTGGGAACGGAGACGTCAGTGACTGCGTCAGTTTCCCTGTAGATGTCATTCGGCGGTTGCCTGCTTTCCTGAGGCGTTTGACTCTAAATGAGAAGTTTCCTCTGGTAGTGTGGGATCTTGCCTGATCCCCACCTACTCCAGTCAATATGGTCAGATGAATTCGTAAAGGACTGAAAACAGGGATTTTTTTTATTAGGAATTAACCTTTTGTTTCGGGACAGCTTTCCAACAATTTTTTTTCCCTTATGATTTTGGACCAACTATTGTATACAAAATTGCATCTCCACATGTTTAAAGGGGAATTTCCTAAGCAAGACTAAACTTCTCAAATTTGACTTTGTGACCATTCACCAAAAAGGAGCAGTGAGGCTTTGAAATCCACAGTGGATTGGATTACTGTAGACTGTCCCCCACCATTTTGACTCTCCTCCCATTGGTTACTTCATTGGCTCCTGTTGAATTAAACCAATCAGAGGCTGACAGGGCACAGTACTCTAACCTGTCGCGCGCTTCAGATCCTAATTTTGCCAGTTCACGATCTCAAGCTCAAACCTCCCCCCCCGTTCCATCAGAGGAAGCCACTGCCCATGTTTGTGACCCACCCCCCCCCTTAGCAGTACATCATCACAGCCATACCTGCCTTGGTGTGTCCTGTTCTCGCCCCACTTTAAACCTTTTGACATGGCCAGTGCCCGGTCGTCTGCTCTGCCCCCGAGCATCCATGGTAGGCTAGCGTTATACATTGGGTGCCGCATGTGTGCTGTGACATCATTGACCATGTGACGCAGCCAAGTTCAGCCTCTACACCCATGTGTGTGTTACTCGCCTCCTCACTTTAGATGGTGGGTGCATTTTGGGGGCCCGCATGTGAACATTTATCCAGTCCTTAAAGAGGTACAACCAGCATTCTTCCTCCTGAAAATCAACCCTTTGGCTGCTATAGACCCAGAATGGCTCAATAGTCATATGGGGCGTTGGTGCCGCCACAGCCAAGACTTTTAACCCGAGCCGCCCCCCCACCCCCCCGGCAGGACCTGATGGTGGGGGACGAGGCCAGCGAGCTGCGGTCCATGCTGGAGGTGAACTACCCCATGGAGAACGGCATCGTGCGTAGCTGGGACGACATGAAGCACCTGTGGGACTACACCTTCGGCCCGGAGAAGCTCAACATCGACTCGCGCAACTGCAAGATCCTCCTCACCGAGCCGCCCATGAACCCCACCAAGAACCGGGAGAAGATCATCGAGGTACGGCATGCGTGTGGGCTGTGACCTGAAACCATTCAAAGCCTTTAGGCACTAATGGGAAGTTTGATATGTTTTTTCGTGGCGGGTGGGTGACCTTTAAGAACATAAGAAATTTACAAACGAGAGGAGGCCATTCAGCCCATCAAGCTCGTTTGGGGAGAACTTAACTAATAG
>JAABNY020000111.1:1389473-1416973 GCA_015164015.2 Brevimyrus niger | reverse complement strand
TGTCTGAAACACCAGAGCCACCACGACGGACACAGAGCTGATGTATTTTGAATGGAATAGACAGATCCGGATTTTATACTTTTAAATCTTGAACTCCAACTCATCGACGGTTCTAGGCCGAGCCCCAGATTTCCCCTCACCCTAGGCCCGGCCCTGGCCCTCACGGTCACGGCGTCTAACCTTGTATCCTGTCGCCTCTCCACAGCTCCTGGAGGTCCGGCTGCAGTACGAGCTCAACGACGCCGAGTCCCCGGATGTGGGGGGGGAGCAGCTTCCAACAGGCGGAACATCGAGCCCCCAGACGAGCGTGTCCCATTCCCACCCCTCCACCAGCAGCAGCTCCTCAGACGGGATCCGGGATAATGTTCCCTGCCTCAAGTAGGCGCTTTTCGCCAATGATGTCTTAGTGAATCCACATTTGTTACTGTTTATATACAGATTTTTTATGAACCAAAGAAACTCAAGGTAAACACCGAAATTTAAGGCACAACAGCATATCTGCAACATTTGATTCAAAATTTGATTTGCTCAGAGGTGCACTTCCATAACCACTACGCCACCTGCTGTCCATATTCAGAAAAATAAAGTTAATGTTGTAATTAACACCAAAGGTTGCGCTAGTCCAGTAGCCAAAACCAGGAACTGGTTTCCACTATCAGCCCATCCTTGACCTCCCCCTCCTCCTACCAGGGTCCGCAGCACCCCCCTGAAGCAGTCACCGGGCTACCAGGTGGAGCTGGTGGTGCAGCTAGTGTGGGTCAGCGGGGAGCCGCCGCAGCAGATCACCAGCCTGGCTGTGAACTCCTCCTATGGCCTGTGAGTTTGGTGTGGGCCGAGAACATGAACTCCTCCTATGGCCTGTGAGTTTGGTGTGGGCCGAGAACGTGAACTCCTCCTATGGCCTGTGAGTTTGGTGTGGGCCGAGAACGTGAACTCCTCCTATGGCCTGTGAGGTTGGTGTGGCCCGAGAACACCTGTCGCACTGGGGATGCATCCATCCAGCCATTAAGAGCTTTGCTGGACTTGCGCAAGTGGCCTCGCAGAAATACGACCGGGTGGAATTGTAGACCTGCTAGCCCTCCACTGCACCCGCTGGTAAACAATCGCATCTGCCAGCAGGTAACCGGAGTGGACGGGCTTCGCCGAAATGGCCTGGCTGGTCCATCAGAGCCCTTTCTAGATGCATCTTCATTGAGATGTTTCTAAAAATGGCCCGTCTGAACCCATTGCCCCTAAAAGTATAGCCTTTACAGAATTTCTGAAATGGGCCATTAGACCTGGTTCTAAATTAGTTTTTATTGACAGATATGTACCGGTGCGCTCCTGTTTTTTGTTTTTTTTTTTTGTTCTTGGTGGGTGTAATGCAGAGCAGGACCACACCTACCTGCCTGGTCTGCTGTGGGGAGCAGCTTGATGACATTGTTGTTGGAGGTGACGATTGTAGTGATTACCTTTTATGAAATCTCCAGTAAGCCTTCCGCATTCCGCGTTTTTTTTGTGTTTTTGCGAAACAGCGTCGTGTTCGGCAACAGCAACGGCCTGGCCGTCGTGGACTACCTTCAGAAGACTGTCCTGCTCAACCTGGGGACGGTGGAGCTGTACGGCTCCAATGACCCCTACCAGAGACAGCCGCGCTCCCCCCGCAAATCGAGACAGCCCCCCGGAGGTAAGGAGGAGCGCAGGAGAGGTTGTGGAGATGGCGAGTGGGTGTTATGCCAGAGTGACAAGCAGCCCGGAGACACGGCCGCTGAGTGTGTCGAGGCTGCCCCGGTATATCGTAGATTCAGTCCCTTTAAATGCCCCCTTCTGAACCATTTGGGGCCAAAGCTGGTGTAATGTCAAGAAAAACCCAAAAAATTCAGTCTGCATGATTCATGTTCTCCCGCCTCTTTATAAATGTTCTACATCAGGGCCGTATTTGGTGATGTGTGTTCATTACCCCCCCTCCAGGTCCCCTCTGGACCTCACACTCTCACCATTGACTTCCTGTTCCTCCTTGAAACCCCCATCCCGCTGTCACTTGCGATTATTATTGCTTCTCTGTCACTTCCTGTCACTTCTGTCTCTGCGGCGTAACCAAAGCACTTAGGGTAGGACTTTGCATCGACGTGAGGGCTTGCTCTCTCTCTCTCCCTCTCTCCCTCTCTCGCTTTCTCTGTTTTACTCTCTGTCTTACTCTCTCTTTCTCTGTTTTGCTCTGCCTGTCTTTCTCTCTCTCTGCCTTGCTCTCTCTGTTTTACCCCTCTTTCTCTCTCTCTCTCATGCTCTCTCTGTTTTGCTCTCTCTCTCCCCGATTCTCCATGTTTAAAGCACAAAGCCTTTCATTCAGAAACGGTTCATATGCAGTTCACGGGAAACAGCATGGACATCCATCGAAGGCTCACCTGTAGCTACATGAAGGAGGCAGATCGGAGTATGGATACAGTTTTCCACTCTTCAGTGTTCATGGTTTTGAAATCTCACATTAAGAGAGATAAAGCATTATTTGATATATGCGCTGGTACCGTCATTAAGTGTTCTCATAGATTCCTTATCACTTTCTGTCCTTCCCACAGACTCTAATTAAGATACCAAAAGAAAGGTTTTCGCAAGTGTGTTAATGATAAATGTGTGTAATCTTGTGTTTGATCAGGTTTTTTTTATACCTGGTAAGCCTTTACCACTGTACCCCGATCATTAAAAATTGTGCTTTAGTCATACCACCCTTTAAAAACCAAAGTTTAATTTTTGTAAATTGTATTTATGGTCATACTTCCAGGGTTGTGGGTTCCAATCCCACCCCATCTGTGTGCATGCAGGTTGTATCATGTGGCTTCCCTCCAACAGTTAGCCTGTCTGGTGTGTCTAAATTACCTGTAGTGTATAAATATGGGTGTGTTCTTTAACGGACTGGCATCACATCTAAGCTGGACCCCAGCCTTGTGCCCTGAGCTGCTTGGAATAGACCCCTGTGACCCTAATCAGGATAAGTGTTTAGTGGATGGATGGATGGATGGACATTTCAAGGTATATGTACATGGCTTATCTGTTTCAGTATTTGTTTTTGAGTATTTGAGTGTTTTTAATGATTACACCTGCATTCGCATGTATGTCAAGAGGAGATATACATATGAATTATGCATGTGTGCCTCATGCATTTTGAATAGGGAAATGAAAACAGGTGATGATAGATTATTTCTATGTGGATCATGTGTCTGTCTTCTTTGAAAGCAAACAGGATGCTTTCATGCAGCAGTTCATGTGTCTGAAATCCTCTCATGGAATCATGAAAATAGAGAAAAAATCAACTTCGCTCTCCTGCTGTCACACATAGGTCTAGGCAGCCCTGAACGCGCTGCTCTACAGTGCCGCCACCTGGTGTGGATGCAGAATTGCACCTCTAGTGTTACAAAATGATGCAAAGCGATGTTGTGTAATGGCATGCTGTGACTGAGCCGCCAATCTCAGATCTCGATGGCGTTTGTATCATCTGACCGTCAGCTCAGACCTGTCAGTGTCGACACAATGGGAATGGTACCCAGCACTCCCACAGGGCCTCACCTGATTTGCCACCCCCCACCCCCACGCAGAAGACTGACAGTAACCTGATTCTGAATCAGACACATGTACCGATTGCTAAAGAATCTTTAGAGGTCTTGTTACATTCCCAAGAGTCTGCTGAATTTTTCTTCTTATTTGGAAACCAGAACATTAAACAAGCCTCAGTTTTATCTCAGGGCCTGTAAACCTAATTTGACCCAGATGATCCAGAGAAGGTGCTGATTTCCATCATAACTCCCTCTTCTGTTTGAGCAGGCCTAGGTGACATCAGCGAGGGATCCACCACTTCAGAGGACCGCTGCAAATCTCCCACTTCAGGTAAAACTGTCTCTTTTTTTAAATCATATATTATTATTTTATAATTTTTTTACATAATGCACATGCTTGCCTGAAAATGCAACAATACAAGGTGGACCCCAGTGTGATGTAAATAAGCAACTCCAGGGCCTGTAATTGGCCTGTGGTTGTTCCTATGTCAATGCTAAAGCTAACGTCTTAGCCACTGAGTTACAATGCGGCGGGTGAAGTTCAGTCACCCGCTTGACTCACTTTATAGCCTGGAAGTGAGCCTGTACCATCAGACAGCCAAGAACTGGCCTTTGGTTTGAACGACTGGGGTGCCACATCAGTTTTGTGGCAAAGTCTGCCTGGCTATTCATTCCAGCGTGAGTAGAAAAGAAAACCATTGCACCAGTGGGTTATGAGATCATGCCCCCTGCCACCCAGCCCCCCAAATTGAGTCATGCTTACTGTACCCATTACTCCGTGAATGTAACTCACTGTGTCGGGGTGACCCTTCTGCTATGGAAGGATCTCCCTCCAGGGGGTGATGTTTTTTCCTCTTGCACCTCTTTCCACAGCATTAATGGGGATTAACCTCCATGTAAACGGTGGGTTCATATGCATTGACGATAAGGACGGGTCTTAAGTCGATATTGCGTTGTGATCGCCTTAACGTTGCGGTAACGCGATTACAGCTTCTGCCCCTTTCATTTGGGCCGTCGGGATTTTGTTTAAATCCATCTTTTTGTGAGAGCTTCTCTTTTAAATGAAGATGAAAGCCAATCTGATGCAGTAATATCCACAGCACATGAAAAGTTGTGTCATCCCCTGTACCGACTCTATAATGCTGTAGTTAATTTTATTGCCCCCAAAACCACTCAGGCAGTTTATGTAAAAAAAAAAAAAAAAACAGTCTTAGATTTTTTGTGGATTTGATTAAAGTCCAATCCAGCCCTGTTTCCAGGAAGCACAGTCCTGGTATTTTGCTCTGGTTTTGCTAATGCGCTGAGCTTGTTGACTTTGGCAGAAAAAGGTAGTTATTTCCCACAACATAATTTCCACTGAAATGCTGAAGTAAGCAATATAAATTCTTATTTCATTCCAGAAGGGTGTAGATTAAATTGGCGGAGTATCAGAAGGCAGTGCCGTTCCAGTGGTCCGGTTCCATATGTTACCACAGACCCAAGGAAGAGGCCCTTCAGGTTCTGCTTTCTCTACTGAGATGCCGGAAGGAGATACAAGCTGGCTTTGCTATCTCACCGCACGGTGCTCAGACCTCGGTCAGAAAATAAACAAGACATCCAGAGAGCTGAGCGCATGACGTCCAAAACGGGGTGGAGGTCACGAGGGGTTAAGTCCGCAGGGACAGTGGCTCCGCGCCGAGGAACATTACACCCACGTCTGCTGGTTTCCCCTTAATCCCCGAGCTTGCCGCTATGTTCAAGGCTTATTTTTAAATCTCATTCTGCACTTCCCATGTTTCCTTCGAAACTGGCTTGACGTGTTTTTTTTTTTTTAATTTTTTTTGTCCTTCTCTCCGTTTGTCATCTTTTTGTTTTTTCCTCAAAACGTGTCCCCAGCGAAATCCCTAAGCAGGACGTTTTCCCGGCTGCTATCCAGTGACCTAGGTATCGTATGATTCCAGACGCCCGTGGCGTTCCGCTTCTCGCTAATTTGCCGGCTTCCTCTTGTGCAGTACTAATGAACCAGGGCCTAATTAATCTGGGGTGTGCACTTTGCTGCTTGATGCCTCCCGATTCCCGCTGTGATGAAAGGCAGGCCAGGCCCCAGGGCCCCCTCATGCCACCGTCCCTCACTGCGCCTTGATCCAGGATACTGACGCTACCAATCGGGTAATCGGTTGGTTAGCTCACGGCTAGCTGACGTGATTCTCCTTCCTGTACACGCTTATGGATCCAGCTCTGCCTCATGGTAGCTTCTGCGGTCATGCTGTGCGTTGAGGAGCAGGGGACTCTACGACTCTACTCTTCTCTGCTATAAATCTGCCCTTTAGGGATGCGGTCCAGTTTATGAACAATGGTCAACAGAGTCATCATCTCCCTGGCCTCCTGGCTGTGTGGCGGTTGTGTTAACAAGCCCCAGGTCTACCAGGATGTTACCCTCATACTTCGGACCCCTTCGGACGTGAAAGGTCTTGGCAGCAGTCCCCTCGTCCCATTCTCAGATTCGCACATCAGCTTCAGCCTCACGGTTGCAGTGAGACGGCCATTTACGCAGCGAACCGGCTAATAACTTACACGCCCGCAGTTGTTGGGTGTTTCTTAGCTTACACATGTGCCCTGCAGTTTCAGTTAGACCATGCTTAGTTTGCTACTTTGCATAGTTAGTTAACCTACCAGATAAAGAGACTCCCATGTTTCTCTGGTGGAAACAGGTAAAATTGCAAGACCATTTTTATCATGCCCCCCCTCCATACCCCACCACATCGTGTCCGATGGCCCTGCTTGCGTTTCACCGGACTACAATCTGGGTCTCGATGCCCGGACTCCCAGAGGAGCTTGTTACAGGATCCTCGCCATCAAGTCCAGCCAACAGCTGCACAAAGCCCATCCTTCACAAGGGCCTCTGGCAAGGATGAGCCCAGAGGAATGATTTATACTGGAGAAATGTATAATAAAGTTAGAAACTCTATTAACCTTACATTTGAATTGGATTACAGTCTGGCAAACCTCACACACCCTCTCCAGCCGAATGCTGGGGCCAGCATAAATGTCTTCTGGATGAGCTTTCAGAGCGCATCTCATGCGGGTTCGAACCCCGTGAGGGAGACCGTCCTCTGACGATTATAATCCCAGGCATTGTGAATGGAGTGCAGTACGCAGCCCCAAGTCAGTGTTGGGGAGAGTTCAATTCTAGGGGAATACCAAGGTAGACCCACACTCTAGGTCATAGTGCTCAGCTGCACCCTCTGCTGGGTGATAAGCAGAAATATATCTTTTACATTATTGTTTAATGCACAAAAATGAGTGTGAACTTCCACCGGCTCTCCAGGAACTGTAGGAGAGTCAACACAAGCTAGCTTGGAAACCTGGAGCGGGAAGCGAATTGTCTGTATTTGAGGTGGCGTGTGATTGGATGGAGCTGCCAAAGCCCCACCTACTCTAACTGGTCGTTTGCTTTACTTCCCTAAAAGTGCTGATTGGATGGAGCTGATTGGATGGAGCTGCCAAAGCCCCGCCTACTCTAACTGCTCGTTTGCTTTACTTCCCTAAAAGTGCTGATTGGATGGAGCTGATTGGATGGAGCTGCCAAAGCCCCGCCTATTCTAACTGCTCGTTTGCTTTACTTCCCTAAAAGTGCTGACGTCAAACCATCAGCAGCTGTACAATGGGGGAGGTAGAGGAGGTAAGGGTGGCGGTGCGTCACCGTGAGGTACCAGTAAAAAAACAAAACAAACAAACACTGTTTTGTTCTAGAAAAGTCATGCTCCTCTGTGACGTCACCAGCGCTGCGGCGTTGACTGACTGAAAACAGAACAAAACAAAGCAAAAAAAAAAAACAAAAAAACAAATTAAAAGGACCCAGTGCCAGGCGATGACAATGCATGCCACACATGTCACATGACTCCGTCACGTCGCGCGATGTGCTTGTACCAATTGTTTACCGCCTTCAACAATTGCCCCACCCCATTCCTGCCCTCCAAGTCACATGACTGCCATTTCGTCTGTTGATTTGACATCACGCCACTATATTTGTGATTGTGCTGTATCCATATGTGCCGTTTTGCTCCGTGGACTGTTCTTCATGTATTCTGCATTGGGTGGAGGGGGGTGTTAAGTCTAATTATTTCTGGTAACAGTAGTTCCCTTACCACTTTGAGTGATTCCCTGTTAGTGTAATACAGAATTAAACGATGCATGTGAACTTAAAAGCGACAATGAAATAGAAAAAGAGAAATGACTGGAATGACCATGCAGCTTCGAGTGGCGACCAGAGTCGCCGTTTGCGGTTTCGCTGCGGGTTTGCCGCCGTGCTCGTGTTCATCACGGGGACCATCCTCGTTGCATCACAACAGTAAAGCTGTTTCACACTGTTCCACGGCTCCATACCTCTTGCTTGACCGATCGAACTCCCTTCGGAAAACGACCCATGCTTTATTAATTTTGTTTTCTTCAGTTGCTTCTTTGCCATCCTGCAAGGCTGTGATTCGCTCACGTTTGGCTGCCAGTGTTTTACTGGGTTTTGACCTAGTTCTGGGGGCTGGATGTAGACTCTCAGCTGGAGGCTCGCATTTTAGCCTGCAGGCCTCTCCCCCACCGACAGCTATGGCCATCTTCTTCCTCCTCCTCCTCTTCCTCACTCCTCTCCGCCTTCCTCCTGTGTGCTGCATGCTCCTTGGCATGAGTATCCTAAAATGCCTGTTTCTGTGTGGTGAGGTTTCTTCCAGGGTGCTGTTGTGAACCTATCCCCCCCCCCCCCCACCCCGTGCTGTCTCTCCTTGGCTGTTCGTTTGGCATGGTGCCCGGTCGTCCCTCTGGGGCGCTGTCTGGGGGGGGGGGGGCGGCCAGTATCGGACCCGCCTCCCCATCTCTCATGTGCCATCCCCGACACATCTGCATGACGTCTGTGCAACCTGAGAAATGCTTTTGTAAAGGCGGGATGTTTTCTATTTTCCAGCTAAGATGTCACGGAAATTAAGCTTGCCTACTGAGCTAAAGCCAGATTTGGGTAAGCCTTAACTTCGTGCTTGCACTCTTCATTTCAATTTTATTTTCTTTGTTTTGTTTCTTTTGAAGAGTGGTGATGGGGGTTTGTTTTTCCATCGCTCCACCTGTCAGATATCGCGACATCATGCGGCCGTGGGCAATGTGGGACACTCAGACGTTCCAATGACTTGAAATTTGGAATGCCGGGCCCTCATGGTTCCAGAAAGCTCTGAGACGTGAAACTGATACGGGAGCACCACCCCACCCACTCAGCTGGTGTGTGGGGGGGTGGTGGCCTCTCAGGCGTGTTGTTTGTGATCTGAAGTTGCGCAGAAGCAGCGGCTCCAGCTTACAGGAGCACGGCCATCCTGCAGGATTGGGGGGAGGGGGGGGGGGCAGCAGATCCAGGAGGGGTGTTATCACAAGAGACGGCCTCCCTCACCTAGCCCTGTCCCTGACGTCAGTCAGTGGGCCCATCTGCGGTTAACGGAGCTCAACAGATTTGGGCTGACAGTGCACTGATCCTTCTGCACCGGTGTGGAAACGTGGCTCTTCCTCTCAGACCCTTTACTTCCGTTTTGATTAAACTGGTTTTTGGAAACCACGAGTTCTGGGGGTGGAGTTTTCCCTAAAGGTGATGCTTCAGGTAGAGAAGCAGAACGATGCCTTTTTTTCGGGAATATTGACAGGCCTGTGGCCCCAGATGGGCATCCAGGTACTCAATCCAATCCCTGGGCACATCCATCCCAGAATAACCATCTCTGAGACAGCAGCGGATCAAGCCTGTGGCTCACATCCATCCCGCATAAGCCTCCCCGGGCAACTGCTCTCAAAACAGCTGCTCTCTGACGTCTTTATGAAGCCGGAATAACCTGCCTCAGAGGACGATAAGCGCTATCAGATCAGGTCCTGGGGACCAGCCTGATGGAAACGGGAGCCGTTAGCCGTTAGCAAAACGTGTATGCGCGCCGCGTGTCTAGGGTTGGGTTCGCGGCCCCCGTGAATCCATCCCGCGTTCCTTGTCCGCTTGGCTCCGCCCCCTCATGCCCGGAGCTACGACGACGTCCACCAGCGATGCTCATTCCCGCCGCCGCGCATTAACCCACTGCCTCGCGCATCACCCCGCCCTAACGCCGCTGGCGCTGCGACAGCCGCACTGTACCCACACCTGGAACGCGTCATATGTCGCAAAACGCCTCGTAACCTGCAACGCTTGCCTTCCGGAAGCCGCAATATAACAGATTATAGCTGTAATAAAATCATCCTTCATATCTTGTCTGTCTGCCAAGGGCGTAGGTTTAGTTCTAACATTGGTAGGGACCGAATCAAAACCCAGAACCCCCCACCCCGTAAGCACACACAGTTCTCCTGCAGTATTAGTAAGGACATGTACCACTCATGCATACTCAAATCTACGCCCTTGCTGTCTGCCCATTCATGGGCACTTGTTCTCCTTGGGACGGGTGCTGTACCTCTCTCTCTCTCTTTGCCCCCACTGTCCTCCTCTCCGTTTGTCCTCCGCGGGGCTCCATCCCGCCAGACGGCCGGGACAGCTCCTTCAGCCGCTCGCGCAGCTCCAGCGTGACCAGCATCGACAAGGAGGCGCGGGAGGCCATCACGTCGCTGCACTTCGCCGAGACGTTTGCCCGCAAGGGTGAGGCCGTCGCCACGCCCAGCCTGTGGGTGGGCACCTCCCTGGGCACCGTGCTCGCCGTGGCGCTCAGCCTGCCCCCTCCAGGCGAGCAGAGGCTACTACAGCCGGTCATCGTGTCCCCGAGCGGTAGGTGTCAGGGTATGGTTGGGCCCGGGAGTAGACAGGGAGCTTCAGTCACTACGCACGCGTTTATCCAACGATGTGTCTTCTAGGCACGCTGATCCGACTGAAGGGAAGCATCCTGCGGATGGCCTTTCTGGACAGCAGCGGCGCCATCATTCCCCCAGCCCACGAACCCTGGTACGAGCCCAACGCCTTCGACGACCGGGACGAGCGGGAGAAGGCGCGGAAGCGGCGGCCGGTGTCGGTGTCGCCGTCGGCGTCGCAGGAGCTGGGCGAGACCCACTACGCCGTGGTGTGCTCGGAGAAGCAGGCCAAGGTGCTGGCCCTGCCCTCGCAGGCCGCCGTCAAGCACAATATCACCGAGGCGTCCTTCGTGCTGCGCAGCGACGTGGTGCAGATGGGCAGCGGCGTGTGCGTCGCCTGCTTCTGCGCCAATGGCCACATCATGGCCCTCAGGTGAGGCTTTATGGGGGGAACCATAATGTAATTGGTCTGGTTTGGTCAGTCTTGGTCTGGTTTGGTCAGTCTCGGTCTGGTTTGGTCAGTCTTGGTCTGGATTGGTCAGTCTTGGTCTGGTTTGGTCAGTCTCGGTCTGGTTTGGTCAGTCTTGGTCTGGATTGGTCAGTCTCGGTCAGGCTCGGTCTGGCCCAGTCAGGCCCGGTCAGGCTTGGCCTGGCAGTTCACCTAAACACCAGTACAGGAAGTTAAGTCTTTGAAAAAGAACGTGAAAGTTCTGCCCCGCAAGAGCTTGGTGCATTATAGCCTGATGAGGCTACCAGAGGCCACCTCCCTGGTCTGCTAGCACTTGCTTTCATACGCATAACCACAACATCCTGCTATACAAGGAAAGTTCAAATTCGGGAGAAAAACTCAGGTCCCTTTTGTCCTTGAAAAGCTGACTCCGCGACGGCGGCAGACGGAGCCGGTCGCCTGGCCGCAGCACCCCTGACCCCTGCGTGCTCCGGCACTCAGAGGGCTGCCAGGTCTGCTCCACTCTGTCGGAAGCTTCCGGACCCAGTTACAGACTCGCTGCTGATTTGGAACATTCTACGGGAGGCAGAATTCAGGGGCTGGCACTTCATGAATTACCCTTAACACCCCTTATGACCCCGATGTCCTTACAGTCTGCCCAGCCTAAGACCACTGCTGGACGTGAACTACCTGCCGCTGACTGATATGAGAATCGCCAGGACGTTCTGCTTCAGCAACAACGGGCAGGCCATGTATCTGATCTCCCCCACCGAGATCCAGAGGATTACCTACAGCCAGGACACTTGCGAGAACCTACAGGTGAGGGGGCGGGGCCTGCTCTCCAGGAGCACGTACTATTGGCTGATGGGTAATGAGCAACGCTGTTTGTTTTTCCTCCACACACATGCGCTCTGTTGACTGGACACTGCAGATGAAGCTGTGTAGAGACATTCTGAGAAATTAGGGGTAAAATAATAGGAAAATCTGATGTCGGTAAAGACCTGGAGATGAATGTTTTCCTTTGCCGTGTCATTGCAGCAGTTCTGTGTTTTGCTGCAGCACGGTGCGTGTGCGTGTTTGCCTGAATACGTGCCTGTGTGTCCTGTGTGTGATCCAGGAGATGCTGGGAGAGCTTTTCACTCCCGTGGAAACCCCAGAGGCTCCCAACAGAGGCTTCTTCAAGGGTCTCTTTGGGGGCGGCGCACAGTCCCTGGACCGGGAGGAGCTGTGTGAGTAGCTGCCTGAATTCACCCCACCCCCCCCCATTCCAATACTGCTGTCTCATCCATCTGCCCCCCCCCCCCAGCCTCCCACCCTGCATCAGCCAGTGCGCCAGCCTTCCCTGTCTCACCTTCTCCAAGGACAACAAAAAAATCTAAACGAAAGAGGCAATGAAGGGAAATTTGGAGAAAGGCAGAGAGTGGATGTGGTTTGGCACACGACGGCGTCAAGGTCGCGGTGTCCTGGATCTGTATATCTCAGAGGCCTGCTGGACCAAAGTCTGACCTGTACCAGAACAAAGATACACACAGCAAGGGCTTGATGTCCCCAGATACCTGGATCATGTTCAGGAAGGTTGGGGGGGGAGGGGGGAGGGATAAGAATGTTTAAAATAAAATTTAAATTTTTTTTGGGGTGTGTTTCCCAAAAGCTCTTGTTCTCAACTGAAATAGATGGAGCCATTCAGATGCATGGTTTCAACTATGTAAGTTGCTAAGATACTTGTGCTGCATTCCACTTGAACTCGTAACTCGGAAATTCCGAGTCCCTAGACAGAAATTTCCACTGGAGCACCCCCTGAAATTGGAATTCCAACTCGTGAACTTGGAAGAATCTACACAGAAAGCAAAGCCTGTTTCAGAAAGTAGGGTTTCTTGCATCATCTGACATCCGATTTAAGGCTAAATGTAAGTGAACGAAGATAAAGGCCATTTAAACTGGAGTAAATTAAATCAACAAGTTATCCGGCTAAGAGAGAAATCTTGCTTCGTGAAACTGGTCCCTGGTATTGCTACATGGCTTTCAGACTTGGAATTCTGGAATTCGTCCTGGAATTCTGTTAACTCGTGTGTGGCATTCCCAGTTCCGAGTTCCGATGTCTGAGTAAGATGAAACGCACTCCTGGTTTCTCAGCTGTGCTACTGTAACTTAATTCTTGTCCTTTTGGATAACATGGGTGATCATGTGACCTCTGGGCTCACCTTAACCAATGGAATGCATTGAGGGCATGTCAGTCACATGACCCCCTGGGTGATAAGTATTCTTTTCCTTGCAGTCGGTGAATCGGTGGCAGGCAAAGCCTCACGGAGCCTGGCTCAGCACATCCCTGGGCCCGGCGGCATCGAGGGCATGAAGGGGGCGGCGTCGGGTGTGGTGGGTGACCTGGCACGTGCCCGCATTGCGCTGGATGAGAGGGGACAGAAGCTTGGAGAACTGGAGGAGAGGACGGCGGCCATGATGGCCAGCGCAGAGTCCTTCTCCAAACATGCCCACGATGTGAGACTTGTTACATCCTTATGACTCCTGGGTATCTGTATTTCTGCTCTGACTACATGCAGTACTAACACTGCTAAATGGGTGCAAGTCACTACTTACACTGCTAACATGTGTCAGTCAGTACTTGGGCTGCTAACATGTGTCAGTCAGTACTTGGGCTGCTAACATGTGTCAGTCAGTACTTGCACTGCTAACATGTGTCAGTCAGTACTTGGGCTACTAACATGTGTCAGTCAGTACTTGCACTGCTAACATGTGTCAGTCAGTACTTGGACTGCTAACATGTGTCAGTCAGTACTTGGACTGCTAACATGTGTCAGTCAGTACTTGGACTGCTAACATGTGTCAGCCAGTACTTGGACTGCTAACAAGTGTCAGCCAGTACTTGCACTGTCGAAGGGTGTTAGTCAGTAATATATTTGCTTACATAGTCAGCACTTATACTGTTAATGAGATACAGTCAGTATAAAAACTATGAGTTAAGTCGTTTTAAATTCTAGACTTAGTCCACCTCAGGTATATGGGGTTATTCTCACCTCTCAGTTTCTAAATGTCAGCCATTGTGTAGCATTTGCTCTTTGGGTAAACATTGCTCTTTCTCACCCCTCCTAGATGATGCTGAAGTGCAAAGACAAGAAGTGGTACCAGTTCTGATCAGTGTGGGGGGAGCTGAGGGACTTCGTGCTCTTGTAGACGGCGCCACCTGGAGGCCAGCGGCCCCCCACCTCCCTCCCTCAGTTCTGCTGGACAGCGGGGACAGGCCCCAGAGGAGCGCTCCAGCACAACAGTGATCCTCCACTGTGGGTGGAAAATGAATTGAAAGGGGGGAAAAAAAATCACCTTGATGGTGTCTTCTTTTTCTGTTTGTGCTGTTTACTTTTTTTGTTTCTCCCCAACAACATCCAATATGGCTGAGAGTATAAGTGATCCCCGGGCCAAGAGGAAGGGGGCCAGCAGACTCCTCAGGGAGCCCGTCCCATGCTGGGGGGGGGGTCTCCCTTGTCCCATTTTCTAAAGCCAAATGTCTCCGCTCCCACTTTTATCCTCATTGGGGCCAACAAGGTCAAAGAGTAACTAAGACAAAACTTAAAAACCTGAAAAAACAAGAGAAAAAAATATATATAATTCTAAATATTACTCAACTCTATATTCACATCTGACTGTCGTATGCAAAACAGTGGATAAACCACCAGTGAAGAGCAGGGTGTTCTGCCCCTCGGAATCCTGGGATACCATGTCCCGGACATCCACAGGAAATGGTGACCTCCAGCAATGGATGCCCAAAGGGTGAAAACAGGCTCCTTGTTCAGTCCTGCCGCACTATAACATAGAACTCCATTTGTTTTTCATTCCGTTCCTCATTCGTTTCCTTTCGCTCTTAGTCTCTTCTGACTTTCTATCGGTCAGGTGTACGCCTCACGGCCCACGTGTCTGTAGCTTTGTCGTCCGTGAAATCACTTCTGGGTTGTTTTCTTTGTTGTATTGAGAGTATTTTGTGGCAAATGAACTGCATTTTAATTGCTGGTATTCAAAGGTAACGCAGACCCCATCATGTCTCTTAGTTAAAATACCAGATTTTTTAATGTCTGAAAACTACTGCATGGACCAGAGGTGGATCGATCAGGGGCAGAAAGTAAAAATCCAGGCCAAAATGTTGTTTCAACCAACCAGCTGAGTAACCAACAGTAATAGAGTACTTAACTGGTTGGTTGAAACAAAATTTGGATTTGGATTTTCTGGACCTGGACTATCTACTTTTGGCATGGACTCACTGGCGGCAGGAGGTTTACAACAGAAGTGCAATTTGAAGGGACCATGATAGCCGTCTCCCCCATCTTTTTGTTCCGATGCCGTCGTCTGGGTGCCGCAGGCTCACGCTGCGTTGTTTCCACTCCAACTGCAGCCGACAAACGCACTGCAATTCGCGTCTGCGTGCGCAGTTTTCGTTTCGCCTCTGGGGTACAGAGGTACTAGTATCAAAAACAATATTCAGAGCTGCTGACTTATTCTCAGTTTGTTCCTCTTTCAGTTAAGGAGCATGTAGAGCGTAACGTACTTAGCGGCATTTTTGGGGGAATGGCTGGATGAATCGCGGCGAATTTCTGTTCGTTCGTAGCCATGAACGGAAACGATGGTATTCTGCAGGACGAGAGACCCTGTGGCGGGTCTCCTACACGGTGCCAAAGGCAGGTTGTTGGGATGTCTGGGAAGGATATTGTGTGTGTGCGTATGTGTGTGTGTGTGTGTGTTAGGTTCAGAAATGCTTTGACTGGGGTCTGCCTGGGTATAGGGTGTGGACTTCGTTTTGTCCGTTAATTGTGCTTTTTAAGCTGAAGCAATGGAGACGTGGGTGATCCAGTCCAAATTTTCTGCTCACTGAAATGAAATATGTGTGTTTTAATCTTCCCGTTTATTTTATTCATCATCCACTGCTTCAGGAGCTTTTGTTCATTTCGCGTGACCACACACGCCGTTCTGTAGGCAGAAAGCCCTTGACTGCCGCTGGCCGTAGCTGCCCCGCACAATGAACAGCGCTCTGTCTTATCCTATTGGTTGGCTTTCCAGGGATTATCAGCCGGAGAGTCTCTCCCGGGGCGGTATGTCATGCGTTGTTACTAATCTCGACCGATGAGTGTGTCCGTCTGCAAAACGTGTGTGTAACTACATAATTGTGCGCTAGTTACAAGAACACATTAATATACGTTTTACTGTATGTGGAGATGTATAATTCCTTATTGGTATTCCAATGTGAGTCTTTCTGGTTTTTTTATAGAGTGCAAAAAGCTGCTATTTATGTCACGTAGGAGAACATCTAGCCGGAAGTTTTTCCTTCTCTACCGATTGAGGGATAAAGCTTTTTTTTTCCTGCCAAGTTTTTACATCCTGATGTAAATAATGAGACAGCTGGAGGCAAATCTGAAAGTGCAGATTTCGCAAAGTGATGAGAAAAGGTTAGTCGCCATATTCGTGTCAGACGCCAAAGATATCGTTTTTGTTATTTTCTGTTTATCCCAAAGTCTTTAGCCCGCTCCCCCGCCCCCAAACCCTTACCCTGGCCCCAGCCCCCAGCCCCAGCCTGCCGTACACAGCTGCGCTTACCGTGCTGCGCAAACGGCGGTGTCATTTGCATTATGCAGTAACTAGCAGCGTTACCTCCGCATAATTTATGTCTAAATGCGCGCTTGTGGGAGGGAAGGTGGCCAGTGCTGATATCTGAATCCTGTATTTTTGTATTGTTTCCGCTCTTATTGCACTGGCGTTTCACCTTGATTTCGTCGCCGCTCTCTCCTTAGAGCACATAAATAAGGACCAACGCATTTTAAACGGACAGATTCTGCATAAATAATATGTGTATTATGGTAAAGAGGAATGGCCACACTTTCAGATTTGTTTCCAAGTTCCGTTTATTGATAATCTGTTATATTTGTACTATACTTTTAGTTTGAATAAATTTGATAAATCAATAATTTAATTTATAGTTTAAGAAAAAATATATTACAGATATTTATCATTACCTGTGTGCATAAAGGGTGTGTATATTGTCTATATTTAAAAATGAAAGATTAATTCATGTTTCTAATGAGAAAATGTACGGTATTTGTATCTCGGAGCGGCTGGTGTCGGCTGGACGGTGAGCCTGTAAACGCGGAGTCTGTCTCGTCCACATCTTGGTTGCGCTGGAGTTGTATTGGCACCAACAAACGCCGGCGGCCACAGACCCGGTTATTTCTTGCACAATAGCGGACGCATGATATTCAGTGTTTACTAATAAAACGCCGTTTGAGCCCGTCATCATTTTCCGAGCTCGCTTTCCTCCACATATACACCTTTACCGGTAATTTCAACGCTTTTTACCATGTTTAGCCCTTTTGTTTTCTTTTGTATGTTGTGTGCGCATTGTCGTGAGGATGTCGGTGATTAGTTACTACTGTACCTTCCCAGAAGACGTGAGGAAAATATTACGCGGATGACTGAGGTGCCCTAGCTCCCTTCTCGTTTCTCTTTTTTGTAACCCTAGCATCCAGTATTCTCCTGATAAAAATCCACTTTAACATACTTGGGAAAGTTTGTCTCCTATTCGCCATATTCTGTCTTGGAAAAATACGTTACCAGTGGGTTGCAGTATTTTCTCATTGTAGCCAATTTTTCTTGTACAGTTTTATGCAAATTTCACATGGATGTTTATGACTATGAATCTGCTGCCACAAACAATTTAGAAATTCTGTAGATAGAAATTACTGTGCAATGGGAAATAAATATGAAAAATTAAATTCCGGTTTCCGTGTTACTTTATTTTTAAGAGCATGCACGTTTTAGATAAATGCGCAGTATTCACAGGTAATTTAATTATCAATGGATGATGTCCTAGTTCAGCACAAAGTGCTGACTTTATACGAGGCAGAAATTGGGTAAGTGAAGATCAGAAGATCTGATGACAAAAAAAAGGTTGAAGATGCACACAGGGGCGTAGGTACGGGGGGGGGGGGGGTTCTGTGGGCTGTGGCCAGGATTTTTAATATACCGAAGTCAGAAGTGTCAACCCTTCCTAGGTCTGCCCCGTAATGGATCATGGTTATTGTAGTTGCAGAAAAATACTCAGTACTTGACCTCTTTTTCCTCAGTGGTAGGTACGACCATGCTCCCAATATTAAATTTGGCTTCATTCATCCCTCAAATAAATAACCCGTTGTATTAATTTATTTGTGCCCCCATATCAAACTGTCTCATACGCCGTTGCTTGCGTACCATTAATGAAATCATCCCGCTTCACTATAAATGAACGACTGTGTAAATATTATGTCGAGTGGTTTATTTCTTACTGCAAATGTAAGCGATTGCCATCTAACCCTCGTCCACTACTTTCCAAGTATCTCGTGTAATGGTGCAGTGAGTTTGGAGTCTATATCCCAGGAAGCGCAGGGACATGCCAGACACGATGCCGGTGCGTCACAAGAGTAGTACACTTAAACGATATATGTGTTTGAACCGTGAGTAGGAACAAATCCACATACAGTAGGAGCAAACTCCACATACAGAGGAAAGAGACCAACAGCACTAGAGGTGTAAGGTGCCACTGCAACAAATTAAACCACAGCAATGCTTAATCTTGCGTAATTGGCCTGGCATTACGGATGTAAATAATTTCATGTCCACTAGATGGCGGCACACACTCAAAAATTTAGCCAAGTTTCTTTCAAGTGCGGTGTGTTTGTGGTAATATTACCACGGTGTGAACGTATAAAGGAATGCAAACCACTAAGGAGGCTGTTAACGACTTCGGGTTTGTTTTTTATGCGTGAAAATGTTAAGATTATATTTGTTGGTTTGCAGCGGATAATTTATGTCAGCCATTATGTCACCAGTAGACTATAAATTACCAAATTCTGTTCGCGTTCCTTCTGTTAAACTGATTTTAGATAACTTAATGTTATAATGACGTGCTCACCGATCCAGAAGAACAATTTACATAGAATATTAACTCCCTTTACTGAAAGTCGTAATTACAGGGGTTGGAAATATTGATTCAATGTCGGTGTTCTCTGGAACAAAGGTTATTGAAATTCCGCCGCGCTGGTATTGTGTCTAGTTAAATTTGATAGGCAGCGCAATAAAATTTGTGATCCTTTCTACATGGGGGCAAAACGGTTTACCCCAAATGCCCTTACAGGCGACTTAAGAGTAATATTCCAGCAATCATGTCTGTTTTGGTATTAGAGGTGTTGAAAAACGGCTGCTTTCTCACTATCTTTATTATAAGGGCGTAGTATATAGACAGTCGAAGTGAAGCGAAGCTCAGCGTCTTAATGACTCGGCATTCCTAAAACACATAACGCAGTGAGGCCGCTAGGGGCAGCCGCGACGTACATTAGTGTTCGCGTGTTCTTTTTTTGATCTGACTCAGATAGGTAACATCAGAAACACCCATTACAACGCCAGAACAGAGTCTATACCTAAATTTTCAGCTCCAGTCAATAATTAGCAGTGCTTGTTGATAATGTTCTTGTGGATATTACGATAAGCTGGCGTATTGCCTCATTTGTAAATTTATTTACCCTTACTGATGTCTTCACCCCTGGCAAATAGAAGTACATATGATAAAAATCCGATGCTGTTTTTTATATTAATCTTGCTTACGGTCGATGCATTTCACCAGAAGTAGGCTGAGCACACAAGTTGCGGCCAAATGCTATTTTGGGGAAATTACTTAATCTGTACATTGCCACAATTAGTTCTATTTTCTTTCTGAATCATATTGGATTTTTAAAAACCGGCTTGAATAGTGTAGTTCTATTTGGCGCTGCTCTTAGCTACCTGGAGTTACTTTCTGGTATCAAACAAATGTGTCATTCTGAGTGAATGGTTTCAGGCAGATGGAGTGTAGACTATGTCAGTGAGGAAACCCATTTCAGCATATTCATAGTGGACTATTTTTATTCTTTGTAACCACAACTTATGGCGGAATAATGAACACCAATCATGCGAATCGTAGTTTAATGAGAATCACAGCGAGTGCTGCCTACGTTGTTGCACTGGTATTGCGGTATACCTGGCGTTTCGCTGTCAGAAGAGTATTGCACAGAAATCATCCTCTGACATTCACGCGTAAATATGTCATTTTTAGGACGGTTTTGCCTCTGAGTTAAGGTGTGTGCCTGTTTTCGGTTTCATTTAGCCTAGCAGAGTCCGACATGCGACCGCTATATGGACGACAGGGGGAGCTGTTGCGTAGCCAGCTCCTCGGGCGAGAAACGGTATGTTATTAGAACATAAAAAAGCGAGGAGGGGATTGATCGCGAAGAGCAACTTTGGGGCGAGAAGAAACGTACGGGTTCTGAAACAAGCAAGTCCACGATCCGCAGTCAGTTTAAAGCGAGCCGGAGCATCGGCTTCGTTTAATCCGGCACGCTGTTTCTTCGCTACCCTAAGTGAAGTTTGCGTCTACCGAAACGTGTTGCCTCGGTTTTGCATGACAGCTCGGCAAGAGAAACCCAGCAGGATTTATTTAATGCAGCCGCTGATGATCAGTGGATCTGGGTATGTCACCGAGTGATCCGGGAGCGACCGTGTGGACTGCACTGTTTTAACTGATTAATTAACTGCGGGCGTGCAAAGCAAGCCTGGCGCTTCTGGGGATCCGCGTTTCAAATGCATGTATCTCTGTTCTTTGCGAGGTGCATTAGCATTTTCGGAACGCTTAGACAATCCGAGGCACACATTGCTGGGAGCGATGTCAAAACCAGCTAACACAGCTTTGGATTAAAAGGAAGCGCGATGCATTTTTATTTATAACGGTGTCTTTTTCTGGACGTATAGAGAAGGAGAGCGGCGAAGGTGAGCGAAGCATGTATGCAGAACAAAACAGATGACAAGCACAGTCACAACTTCAGGCTCTCAGTGCACGGCAACATACGGTTACAGATTGAGAGCAAACTGTACGCGGAGTTCCTCTGAAACCCAGTGCCTCGCAATGGCAGTTCAATTAGGAAGAGTGATCAAGGCAATTAAAAAGGAGACATGTCTTTAAGAGAGGACACTCACTGATTCTAAGTGGAAGTGCTGTAGATATCGAGGATCCCTAAACGTATATTATGGCTGATATGCGGTGACGTGAGATGATTTGTTTTAACGTGTCAGCTGTTTGGGAAGAAGAGAATGCGGATGCTCGTAGTTGATTCCCAAGATTTGAATGATAGGAGCGGTGGCATCTCAATCTGGGAGACTGAGAATACGACAGTTTGTGGGATCAATCAACTCATTATTATAAATTTCCGTCTTTGTCTGCGCGTAGAAAAACAATAGAATTGCACAGTGCACAGATTCGTATTGTGTGGATTTTCTGAAAAAGCGACCAAAAGGGAATTTGCATTAGTGTTTCTTTTCGAGGACCGGGCTGAGACCCCAAGACATGCGCGACGCACGTGCCTCGGGGTCGGGTGCGTGCGAGCCGTAAGCCGTCGCGGCGTTGTGACTGCGCCCCAAAGGAGGTCCCCCTTCGGAGCAGAGCCGCTGTCAAGTGCAAGTTTTCCGCTCGCCACGATGATGAGCAACGGTCCCACTATCGTGTACGAGTGGCTCAAAACGCTGCGTCTGTGTCAGTACGTGGAGTCCTTCGTGGACAATGGGTACGACGACCTGGAGGTCTGCAAGCAAATTGGGGACCCCGATCTGGACGCCATTGGGGTCTTCATCCCACACCACCGGCAGAGGATTCATGATGCGGTACAGAGGCTGAAGGAGGAGGACAAAGACGCGGCCTCTGGGCTGTACTTCACCCTGGAGCCCATGCCCCTGAGCTCAGACATCTACACCAGCCACATGGTGGAACAGTATGAGAGCAAACTCCGGGGCTCAAAGTCATGGACTGAACCTAAAAGCGAGCGAGTGCCCAGGAGCCACGGGTGTCCGGGCGCCCACAGGAATCTGACCCTCGGCCATCACAAGGAGCTGGTGGTTTATCCAAAGCTCAAGCTGAAGATAATGATTCGGGATAAGCTCATCAGGGATGGAATTAACCTCAACAAGCCACCATACTCAAACAAGGTAAGAGTCTGCGTGCTGCTGCATCATAGGTCAGGCGAAGCAGGCGTGGTCGGGGACTGGACACGAGCTGGCTGTGACTGAACACGAGCTCTCAGGAGTGGTCCAGCTGTACCCGCTGACCTCTGTGACCACATAGGAGGGCTGCTGAGTGTATCCCTAGCGGCGTGGCATAAACCAAAAGTCCTGGCATCCCAGTCAAAAAGCCACAGTTGGCTCTTGGCAGAACCTGACATCGCTCGAGTGTCTGCAGCTGCAGACGTTTGGTGCGCCGAACCGGGTAAGTGGGGGTCAGAAGGTGTCTGAGCTGGGGGGGTGGGTCTCAGTGATGATGAAGCTCTGCTCAGGTCACCAATCACCCATCTGCATGGACGCATCCTCTGACAACGACTGGAATAAAAAGTGATTTTGATCATCAAAGGTTTAGTTGTTTCAGAGAGACCTGAGAAGGGTCTTTGAATCTGCCGGTTGAGGAGATGATCAGATGTGCCCTGTGGTGGATTGGTGCCCCATCCAGGGTTGTTACCTGCAAAGCTTCTAAAATAGGCTCTGGAGCCCTGTGATCCTGAATAGGACAAGTGGGTATAGAGAATGAATGGATAGATGGATGGAGATCTGCTCTGACTGCTTGTCCTGCTTAAGCTAGCAAATGCGTGAGTGTGTCTCATTTACCCTCTCTCTATGCACTATGTTTTTATCGTGTCTGCACTGGATGAGTAACAGGTGCGTATTATGGGCTGGCTAGTTGATTCCATGCGAGTGTTAGTGGGCGGGGCTTGAAGGCATCACGTTGCACCCAGGAATAGGAAGAGATTATGGGGATGTGAGGGTCGCACATCCAGCCATGGTACTTTTGCAAAGAACGAGAGGTATTTTGGATTAACGTGTCTTCTTGTGCCAGATGGTCCTTATAGGGTTAATCTGTGATGACCTTCGGGTGGCCAGACCCACTCACTCGGGTCTCATAGCATTAGTGTGTGATGTGGGTACAGGGTGTGGGTTTTGCGTGTCTGGCACTAAGGTCTGTCCAGTAGATTTACGACATCTCTGTCTCTGGAGGGTGGCGGGTTGTGGCGGTGCTGGTGGTTGGGGGATTCAGGCCAGGGGTTGCTGAGTGGGCTGGCTGTCGTCCCTGGAGACAAACGCCTTCATTAGCTTAGTGATTTCCTGTACGAGGAGTGATTTGCACTGGGGTGAATTAATTTGGACTGGCTGACCAGTCTCACCAGGTTAGCCCGCCTTAGCTGTCGCCGTTGTGCTAAATTATGAGGGGCACCAAAATGCACGGACAGCTGGTCGGAAATGCCGTTGGGGTTTGTACCGGTCAGGCGGCCTTTAAGCTTCCCAGCAGTAGCTTCCTGTCTCTGATCCTGTCAGTCTCATGCATTCTGAGGCCCGTTAGGAGACGGATGCAAACCTGGACATGTCAGACTTGAAACCTGCAGCACCTCCATGCAGGGGCCCTGTCTGAAAAGCCACCAGGCTCACCGGGCGCCTCGAAATGCTATGTTTGGTTTTAGCAGGGGGGCAGACATACGCCGCACAGTGGCACATTGGGGGCTGCGCGTGGGTCTGATTTGGTATATATTAACAGAGAACTCAATGTTATATAAATCTGTCAATGCAATCAGAAAAACTGAAGTCCAGAAAACATGATTGTTCTGTCCAACCATCCATCCATCCAACAGGTTATCCTGGTGAGAGCCATGGGGAGCTTGCTGTCTATCCCAGGCAATATAGGGCAAAGGGCCGGCTTACACCCTGGAGGAGATGCAAGCCCATTTCTGGGCACAGACATGCAGATGGTTACACACACGCACATAAACACACAGACCTGCACTCATATCTTTGTGGGGACTCTCCAATCATCTAATCCCAGAATGACATCTTTAACCCCTACCTAGTCCTAACCTTAACCATAAGTAACCAAACAAAGCATGAAACTTTTGGCATTTTCAAGTTTTTAATTGCAGTCACAGATCTTTATGCGGACCTGGAAAATGGTCCCCACAACTTCAAAATAAAATTCACCACATTGTGGGGTACATCTGGTCCCCACAAATTAATATAAACACAAGGAAACCAGGACACCAGGAAACGGGGCCCAGTTTATACCTGAAACAATGTCAGTGCTACAGAAAGCCATCCACCTGTAGGGGGCGTCTTCAGACCCATAATTACTGGTGCGGATCTTATTATACGAACAAGCGGCCCAGTTAGCTTTGCTGTCTTACTGGACAAATGGTGCTGGCAAAAGGTCGCATTTCCTGCGATTTTCAACCGTTAAGCGCATGCCGTTGGAGACCCCTCCCTGAACCTCAGGCCCCGGCCTGCGGCAAAGGCGGCGGCCACGTGGCAGGTGTGTGACGCAGGCCTGTACCCTCGCCGGAAGGCCGCACAGCAGATTGGGGGGGAGGGGGGGGCGTGGTCTCCTCTCCTTCCCTGAGGTCTCGGTAGTGGGTGTCCAGGAATAGGCTTTGCACAGGTGCCGTGCGCAGGCAGGTGCGACGCGCCCAGCCACTTTACCGCCGTTTCTCAAACGCATGCCCCCCTGCTCTCGCAAGCATCGTTAGCGAGGAAGATTGCAACCGCCTGCTAATAAATATTCTCCTGGCAACAGGGCAAATTATTTAATGTGATTTTGTGGAGTATCATCCTCTTAGCAAGAGCTTTATTAAGTCAAATTAACCTACAAAATGTCGTTTTAGCCCGTACACTGTTTATATCAAGACATCTGAGTTCCGATGCGTATCACTGACTTTTTAGGACATCCTCTGTTTTTGTTTTTGTTAAAATTAAAATGTTTTTCGAGACACTTGAAATAGAGGAGCAGCTATTGTGGGCCTCTTTTACCCTCAGAGTACAGGTCAGGTGGTGGACTGGGAGATATGTCTCTCGCACTCTGTGCACGCACACACACACACACACACACACAAAAATGCCTGCTGGTCTCTATGACTCTGGCTGCCGTCCCCCCCATTATATACCATAAGGGTGAGGCATCTTTTATTTGCCATAATCTGCCCCCCCCCATAAGGCTCTAAGAGCGAGATGTTTCTCAAAGTGGTGCAGAGATAAACTTGTTTAATGTTCCCTGCCTGTGGACCCCCACCTGTTACTTGTCATAAACCCTTTTAATGTTTAACATGGCCTTTGACATGCACAAACCGCAGACTGCCACAGGCTCTGCTTTACTTCATACACATAAATAATTCCTCACCACTGAAACAACTGGTTTACTAAGTTACTCAGCAGAGGTAAAAGCTATTCAACTATAGTTTTACGGAGTTGTAAGTTGTGAATGTATCGACTTTAATTAAAGTCTGCATTTAGCAGAAGCGCCATCGATTATGAAAAACGTTTGTGTTTGCCATGCAGTAAACTGGATGGGTTTCCACAGTATGTGGATTAAGCTCCCCTTTGAAGAGGAGCCCTGGAGTGGATGTGAGGTGGGAAAGGCACACCTCCTGGAGCACCTCCTCGCCCTGACGTGACAGAAGTGGCCGTTGTACCTCCTAATACCATGAACCGCCCATCCATGCATGTCATTACAGGGTTTCCATAAATACCAACTCCGGCAGGCTCAAGGATTCTGTTCGAGGGAGGGGAGGGGGGGGGGGGGTGTAACCAACTTTCCCCCCACCCCTGGATCTGGGGCTTTTGACTTGCCTGTGAGTGCCGATTGCCTCTGTACCAAGTAATCAGAGCCCGCTCCTCAATGAGTCAGGAGTGAAGCTGATGGTCGGGCCCCTCCTGCTGTCGCCCCCTGCAGGTCGCACAACGCTACAGTCTGAGTCATAGGGACGGAAAATGTGATATTTCAGTGTTATCCTGCTCACTTTGGCAAAACGGAATGACGTTGTAAGCGCTTTCTCTATAAATATGAACTAAATACTTATGCTCAGCTTAAGTAGGTTATTTTCAGTTTGCAGGGTTATTTTTTAAAGAGCCGCCTATTGTTTATTTAACTAAGAGAAGTGCGAAGTAAAACAGTGCTGAAGTGGGTTAACCGCCACCGGACGTCGAGGGCGGACATTGATTAGGGAGCCGAACCTATTTCAGATGAAGGGATTGTATCTATGCTGATCCGGTCCCCATGGCATGGACTTGGCCCAGTCGCAGAAGGTCCTGGGGGGGGGGGGCTCCAATTAACAAAGCCCGTTATCCTAATTGCTGAGTAAACAGTCATTTGGAGCTGCGTGCCGCGTTCCCACGCTGGGCTGCAGTGACAGCCGTTACCCGTTTGTTTGCTAATTAATTAATTTGCCAGCAATGGCAAAGCTTTCATTATGGTTTTCTGGAGTCGGACGTTTTTTTTTTTTTACCAGTGCAGAAATGGGGATGTGCTTTAGGACACACCAGCGGGATTAATTGTACTCAATACAATTCAATTCTTTCTTTATTCATTTTAATTGCGCCCTTCTGAACATTGGTGCCCTGAAGCCTTCAGCGCACAAACAGCATACTCATCCCTGCAGCAGCACTAACAATGCGATTCGTCATAGCGTGTTTCCTGAAGGTCGTGTGCTCCGTCCATCTGTTTTCGGGGAAGCGAGGCCCTTCATTCACCCCCACAGCACTTGTGACGGCCTTACAATGCATTACAGGCTCCTAACCTCATATTGACGAGTTCCCGCCGGGTTCTGCTCAATCAAATCACCCGAAATAGTATCACATTACATCTCGATGTTTCCTATAAGTGGGTGTTTCCGAGTTTCCTCTCGTCCTCGTCATCATATTATGGCTAAGCCTTAAACCTTTCCTTAAACGGCGACTCTTTATTAAAAGTCAGAATTAGATGTTTGTGGCTTTGCTGCCTGCTCCAGCCTCACTGTTATGCCTGACTGTCACGTACCAGTACTGAACAGCAAGCCCTGAACGTTGGCCTGAACGCATCATGTCTCTGCTTGGGGATGCCATGAAGGTGGTCTTCCGCATTCCGGATTTCAGCCACATGCTCGAAACGCCTTCTGTCGAGGGCTGGGGGATGTGCGATATTAATATTGACATCGCATGTTGCGCACGTGCAATTCTCACTTTGCAAGGACCTCAGTAGTCAGCTGGGTTGAGACCAGGCTGTTTCATACCTTCATACTGAATTGTAGCGCAGGGAGTTTAAGTTTTGTTGAAACATCTTTACACTGTCATAAGAAATAAAACGTGGCAAGCTTTGCAATTATGATTGATCCTATTCAAGATTATCGTAGTATATATTAAAAGGAATAATCAGTCAGTAGATTCTGCATGCGCTCTCTGAGACAATCATTATCATTTTTATCCTTGCTGTTTAAATGTCCTATAGTCAGGTTTGTGAGAACACTTTTTTATCTTAAGCTCCTTCTTTTGCATTATATAAATATATCATATTGTCACAATATTCATCCAAGATCATGCAGCCCTCCTTCTGAATCAGTATTCTTTCCATGACCTTTGCTTATTCAAGTGCACAGTTGAAGGGATCTGGGACTGTTTGGGGCAGATCCACCATGGCTGATTATGTGGAGAAAAAGATGTATCCGTACCTGTCGGTTGCTTATTATTCACCCTGCGATTCTTTGCTAATATGTTACCAGTGTCTGTACTGTGGTGACAATGAGTCTTTGTCACTGATTAACAGTCTTGAGCATGTTCAGGGCAGAGGCCGTGTTCAGGCGATCTGGTGAACCTCAAACAGGTGGAGAATTCTCCCGTTGCAGATAACACTTTCGTTTTTATTTATTTATTTATTT
>JAABNY020000111.1:1355333-1376099 GCA_015164015.2 Brevimyrus niger | reverse complement strand
CTTCCGGGATAGGCTCCGGACCCCCCGCGACCCAGTAGGATAAGCGGTTTGGAAAATGGATGGATGGATGGATAGTTAGAAGTAATAATAAAAATCATTCATTCATTTATGTTGGAGCAGTCTGGCCTGGTCAGGATTGCTGGTGGCGGCCCAGGCAACACAGGACACAATAATAATAGTAATAATAATAATAATAATAATAATGAAGAAGAAGAAGAATAATGGTAAGATCCTCCTTTCTCTTCACATGGTCTTACAAACTTGCTATACTTAGAGTTTTTTTCTCAGGTTACTGATCCCAGGTCAGCTCTCAGGTGATCCAAATCCTATTATCTCTGAATAGGACAGCCCCCCCCTCAGCCCGCCCCCCCCCTCAGCCTGACTCTGGTAATGTGCCAGTTCCCTCTGTGGCCCTGTGTGTGCGTGAGGGGAGGGGGGCAGTATGGAGTCTCCCCCGCTCACCCCGGGAATGAACACTAGGAACAAAGGTACAGATTTTAGAGTCTGTCTTTATAGGTCCTTGGGGAGGTGGGGGAGGGGGGTTGTAAAGGTGTGTCGGATGGGGGGGGGGGGGGGGGTGGCCAGGTGGGTATTTCCATGGCTCTGTGATCTCTCCCCGGTGCCTAGTTCCAGATTTCCTAACGTTGCCGTCTGCTGGGGTCATGGTGAAGTTGTGTCACTCACTGGGGGGGGAAGGGGGTTAGGGTGGACTTCCACCGGGGAAGACCATGTGTCACATGTCACCGCTCGGGTTCGAGGCCCCTTTTGGACCCTGTTTCTCCGTGACCCTGCTACCCTTCCTGCTCCATAGGGCCCCAGACAATGCATATGAACAATCCCACGCAAGCACTGGGGCAAGGAGACACCCCTCTTGGGGCCTTCTGCAATGTCATATATGGACTGTACACCCCCTGCCTACCCTCAATCTGTCAGGGATGCCCAGACCAGGGGGCCTGTTAAAACTGTTAAATTAAAAGAACTGTTCTGGGACTCCCGGGAGGGGGCTCAGTAACCCGACCCCCCCTCCTGTGTGGACCTCGGTTACCCACCCCTCCCTGCTGCGTAGCGGTTAGACACCGGCTCCATTGATCGCTGGAGGCTGCTATTCAGTCTCTTCTGTCGGCTCTTCCGATCCGGAAAGTGGTCTATTAATGCTCCCATGCTGTGGTCGCCTCCCCCAGATGCTTCTCTTTTGGGCCAGAGTAGTAACTGATCAGGCCCTGGGAAAATAGTGAGGTGTCAGCAGGGGGCGGGGCTCCAAGGGGCTGGTTCCCAGTCTTGGAGCGTGCAGGTGCAGGTGGGTGTGGCTACATTGGGAATCACCTATAAGAACATTGGCTAAAGATTCATAGTCAAGAAAGAACCTCTGCCAGTAAGGTAAAGGAATCTAGAATGCAGGCCAATCAGCAAACAGGAATGTATTTAAGCCCTTCATGGAGAGAGTGTCACATCAAACCCTCCCACATACATTCCCTGTCTTCCCCACTTATGGAGAGTTAGATCCAGGGCACCTTTGGCCTCATTCAGCCAGCCTGCCCGTAGCCTTAATGTGCTGGTGTCCCCATCCATCACAAACCCATCTCGGCTGTTAGAGCTTTAGCCTCACTTCCAGCTGTTGCTTTCCCATTATAAAGATTGCCAGCTGTATCTGGAAATGCACTGGTGTTACGCGCATGGATTAGCTGATAGCGTCTGACGCTGACATTACATGTCGATTCTCACAGAATTGTTACCGAAAATTACTGCACAGTAAAAAAATAAAAAAAATATATATATATATAATGGCTGCACATAGTAAAGCACGATGTATGCCACGTAAATAGCGTCTTTTCGGTTTTACGTCACTGTCGCGCTCCAAAAGCCCAGCCTTTACCGGGCCGACTCTTCTGTAGTGGAATACCGAAGCTAGCCCGAACCGCGCTGTAACGAGCCTCTCATCCCGGTCCGGCTCGGTTCCAGTATGTCAGTGGAAAGTCAACATTTTTACTAAGTCACAGAGAAAGCTTTGCAATAATAATGACTGCTCTTTTTAAAAATCATCTAGTAAAAAAAAAATTAAAAATCAGCCTAAAGTTTACCGTCGATGCTTTTCTATGAGAACTCTCCAGGGCAATCATAATCATAATTTTTGGTAAGCGACATTCCTGTTGAATTTTTAAAATGTTTTTTCTTGCGACGCTTTGATCGCCGTAGACGGAATGCCATTCAATCTCATTATATTCGAAAGAAGGCCGACATTTCCAAGGCTGCCAGTTTCGGTCAGCTGGCTGGAGTGAGATTTTCTATTCGAGGCAAGACTGCACACACATGCACACGCATATGCATATAACAGTTTTATTACCTTGTAAATAGCCTGTAGGGTTCGCAAACTACCCCAACGCTTTTGATATAGTTAATTTTAGGTTTATAATGGAATATTACAGATTTGCTGTAAGATTTTTTGTGTGGGCGTGAGAGTCTGAAAGCGTGAGTGTCACGCCAGATACATACTGTAAGAGCTGGCAACACCGCGTTTCCACGGTCGATATCGCCAAACCCAGGCAACTCGCAGCAGAATAGGCTAGATGGGTACATGGCACTGAAGCCCATCTAAAACAAATATCTCTTTCAGTTATGGGGTGAACTGCCTCTTTAAAATAAAGGGTCTATGTATGATGAAGTACCCTGAACGGTATGGCAGCTAAGAAAGCATATATCGGCGCTGTAAAAATAGCACGGCTGAGTTTTAAATTGGATTCCGTGGGTCTCTCCTAGGGCTGTGACGGTGCACAAAATTCAGGGTTCGATGCTTGTTCAGTACAGCAGGGAAAACTAAATTTATTGCGAAATTATTTATTCTCAAAACTGCGGACAAAAAAGTTGTAAAACAAAGGCAACGCATCTGTAAAACATAAGATTTGTGTATTTGCACATTTTGAAAATAAATGTGTGGCATAAATTTAAAGATGAAAAATATCACCATGAACTGAAATTTAGTGTGTCCGCATATCTGTATGTATGTATGTATAACACCCCTATAGCTGATGCAATACCACTTCACTTGATGGGGCACAAATAACTCAGTTACTACTGAAGTTTTCAACGAATCTGAATTACGAATCATGAACAAATATAGTTTTAATGATGAACAAACATGGATCGTATTTCACTTTTGTTATTCATGAATTGTTCATTCAGTAGCTCCTAATTAATTCCTTCAGGAGTTCACAAAGGTTTGCAGAATTAACAGATATAGTAACAAATATATTAACTGCTCGGGATGAAAGATGCATCATAATTTATTAATTATGAATTAACATGAGATCATTATGTAACTAATACTTAGTTTGTGGTTAATTAATACAAAATTAATAGTATAATGCTATATCATGTGTGCCCCATCAGGTGAAGTGTTACTGCTACCATAAGTTTTTTTTTTTTTGTTTGAGTCTGTATGAATTCACTGGCAAAAGTGTCTTATATGCTACAGGGGCACTAACTTACAGAGGCTGTTCACACTCTGATGATGTCACCTCAAATGAGTTAGTATGTTCGATGTGTTTCCAGTCACATATCCGAGTTGGGTGTAACAGAGCCGACAGACAGTCTGGGTCTTATCAAGTACTCTCTCTCTCTAGTGTTGGAGTAATTCATTTGGAAACTAAAAATGTTCCCAAGCCACCGTTTATAACTGACTGTATCCAGCACTTTAGCCGTAACCAATTTACAGCCTTAATTAGCATAATATTTTCCATGTTGAATGTCTCCTTGTGAATTTATGTTCCACTAGCATCAATAAACATATTCATTCATTAATTTTTTTTTTTTGTATTCATTCGTTTCATTGTGCCTGCTGAACTGAAGATGATGTACCAAATGGTACACAGTGAATTTGTGTACTGTCACAGCCCGCGTCTCTCCTGATAATTGTGTGTGGGGGGAGGGGGGGGGGCGATGTGTGTCAAGCTGTTTCCCGTCCAGGATTTTCCAGGACCACCCTGGTTTTTGGTGGTCTGTCTTGGGGAAAAAACTAATTTCTTTCTGGGATGCGGAATGTTTCAATTTCCCTATGAAACAGACCTAAACAAATCTTTGAAATGGTGTCACAGTGACTCTGGGTGGCCAGGATTTTATAGGACTGAGGTGGCAACCCTATGTGTCTGTGATGTTCGAAAAGCTCTGAGCTGCTTTTTTCACTGTGTCACACTAATGCCTCATGGAAAGTTGTTTTACGCAGAGGCGTGTTTTATAAACCATCACGACCGTTAAAATCTCGCTTAAGCTTTCAACTACAGATTGTATTTGGGCCAGTGGCTACATGGTCACACGGCCAGTTGGACACACGTATTTCCTGCAGTTTTGGTCTGCATATTTCCTGCAGTTTTTATCTGTCATTTTCTCATTCTGCAGGATGCAGCAGAGGTAATTCAAGCAGGAGTTACTCTACGATGATAAAATGCCAAGTTTGGTCTTTGATGAAATGAAATGTGCATCGCACTGGCTGTCTCTCTCTCTTCAAGAGCAAATCCTCCCCGATCCTACAGCTGAAGACGATAACAATGTGCTTTTCCGCTGAATCAACCAACAACCGCGTGTGTAGCATTTAACGTTAGTTAAGGTCCCTTGGGGTGAAGCTGGCGTGGAGGAACTTGATGGATCTGGTTGCTTTCAAGGTTTGTTCGTAGCTTAGCCTCATCCCCTGCTGAACTAGGACTGTTTCTTGGATAATAAAATTCCCCTATTAACACCCAGTATCAATACAGCGATTGTCTGCCCCCCCCTGCTTCCCAGTTGGCTCCCCTCTTGTACCTATGACTAAGTAGTTTTCCAGGAACGTTGTTCTGCAGAAGGGTTTGGGGAGCTGTGGCCATGAGCCAGGCCAGGCCTTTCAGTGGAATGTAATGTTCTCGAGTCTTTCATAAACTGTCAAATATGTTTAGTTTAAAAAAAAAAAATCATCGGTATTATGAAATCTCCGTACTTCGTTGAATCACTTTGGATGAGCGTAGATGGGAATCAGTCTGATGGCCGACAGCTGCGCCTGAATCCCCAGGGGACAGAGAGCACAAACGGGAGATGGATGAAGGTGTAAACGGCGGGATGGTCGGTGGTAAATGGGCGGCTCGTTATCCTGTCAGCTGGCGGAGGCGGCACAGAGCGGGCGATTCCGGCAGAGCAGCGGGGCAACCTGCGACTGGCCATGCCGCCGCCCGAGATCACCGACACGGGTCGGGACGTCCTTCCTGCCACGCAGCGGATATGCGCGGCTTCCCGTGGCGTCCTCTGGCTTTCGGATTGCGCCGTTGTTCCCCAACGACCATCGCCGCCTGATCCGTCAGCCACCTTCCAATTAGCGTCGATCCGGAGCTGGGGGTCCGATCTCCGGGTGTCGCGCGGAACACAGAATGAGATTCGGGAGCTCGGGGGAGAGTCGTTAACCCTCCGACGTCCTCTTCGGTGGAGCTGTCAAGCCCCGGGGTGGTCGACCGGCGGTCTCAACGCGCGGGGGAGGGGTTGAGGGCGTACCCGGTCCTGAGGGCGTAAGCTGTCTCCTCCCTTCGCCTCGTTCCACATCATCCTGACATTTCTGGCCTTTTTGGGAACTCTTCTGATGTGGGCGGGCCTTGACAGATTAGCGTGACTGACGAAACAGCTGCCCAATGGCAGCACAGGAGTTCGTAACCGGCCATACCCTACCTATATATTATATGTGACTATATAACGTTTTGTCACCTGAAAGGCCGCATGAGCACGCAGGACCGCGGCGATCGGTTAATATCGCGGCGGTGGGGCCGCCGTCTCAGGGCGCCAGCTGGGAGCGGTCCCCTCAACCGAGCCTTCCCGCTACCTGATTGCACCTCCTCCATGGGGATGAGCCTGCGTACGCAGAGTGCCGTCGATCTCGCGGCGCCGCTGGCAGCCCAGGTGCTCGTACCTGTGTCTCGTTAAATAATGCGGCTCTTTAAAATCTATTAGCGTGCTGCCAGCAGGACCCGTGCAGCCGCGCTCTTGTCAGAAGAGACGGAGCAGCGGCTTCTCCGGCTGCCCCCCGCCCAACCTCCCGCCAGCACATTCCCGGAGACGTTTATCTGTTTTGACGTCCGCCTGGAAGAGCGCTGCTGATTAGCTTGTCTGATTGGGTGCGCGGCCACACCGCGGATGAATGTTAATTAAGCCAATTAGACGGCGGCCGCCTGGATTAATTTGGGCTGCGCCGGCACGTGTGGATTGGAGATGTTGACAGTGATAGCCAATTAGAGGAGGATTAGGGCTGGTGTGTGCGAGATGGGCGGTCTGAAAGCCCCCCACCCCGTCGCCGTTTACTGCCGTGTGCTTATGACAGGGGGCTGTGCTGACGTTTGCCCTTGGGGGGGGGGACCAGATTGACCTTCAGCTGGTGCCACAGTTACTCTGTGTACTTAAGTGACTGGAATTCTACTACACCGTCACATGACATGTGGACGGGTTGAAGGCGTGGGAGTGATCAACTGCTATTTGGATGTTTGTAGGTGGGCCGTGGCCTGGTTCCGGTTCTGGTTCCGGTTCTGGTTACGCTGATGATAATCTGTATGACGGTGACACTCATTCCCAGCTTCTGTGGCCAGACAGGGGTGTGCCGTGTAACAGAACCACCCCCGCCTTGGAACGGTGGCACTTTGCGGTCACGGTCACACCGTTTCGTGTCGGCGAGGCCGTGGTTCAGCTCTGTTTCCCGCCCATCCTAGAGCCAAAGCCACGTACATACGAAGAGGGTCCAACAGAGCCATGGCAGATGTTCCAAGTCCAAACAGGACGGTTCCAGGTCCCGCATCTGCGCCCTCTGCTCATGCTGTGCACCAGCAAGTCTCTGCCTAGCGGCCTGCCAATTTCTTTTTGTTTGTTTATATTAACAGGCTTCTGGAATCTGCTTCGAGCAGAGGGGTGGGGGTGGAGTTTGGGCAACCGGAGATCCGTCACTCATCTGATTGTTCTGGCTTTTTAATCCTTCTCCGGCCCCCAGGGTGCGGAGTTCCTTCAGGGGCCTGGGCAGAATTTGGTGTGTCAGTGCTGGCTGGATCCAGCACTTGGTTGAAGATTTGTGGATTCAGTAATGTGGGAGGGGAGCGGTTCCTGGCTCACACTAGGTTTCCTCGCTGAAGGCGTCAGGGACGGCCTGCACCTCGATGCAAAAAGGGCTCGACTCCTGTGATGTTTGCGAATGGGTGCAGGCTGGAGCCGGGGGGGGGCCTGCGACAGGTCTGAGCAGAGAGCTTCTGCGGGCCGTTCAGCCCGTTACGCTCCGGGCTCCATCCGGTTCGCGGGACGTCCAGGGTTTCTGTGCCCGGCTTTCTAACGATGACCTTTTCCTCTCCTTGTTTTTGTCTCCGCAAACCGGCTCACCGAGGCCCCTGATGACCTCGCCAGTCCGGCCATTCGCGGCTCGAAAGTCACGTACGAGAAGTGGGAGAGTGGCTGGCCTGTGCCGAACTTTCGCTTCTTGCTTATTCTGAGGACGACGTCCACTGTTGGGAGTAACGTAATCGTTTGTGTTGGGATTTCAGGATAATAAAATAACAATAGATAATGTGTCTATAAGGAGCTGAATCTCCTACATCCAGCACTTTGTTTTCTGACACACTGCTGTTTTTTTTTTTTATTATTATTTCTTTTTGTTTGAATTGTCCCGCTGGCTGAACCTGCTGCCTGTTTGCAGATTAATTAACAATCCAGTCAGCTGGCAGCTCTTGCCTTTAGTCAACCCGTTTCGCCGTTAATCATGCACCAGGCAGCGGGTGTGGGTCCATGCATGGGTCGCTATGGAAACATTTGTGTGTGTGTGTGTGTGTGTGTGTGTGTGTGTGTGTGTGTGTGCATGGCCATTCATTTTTGTTTATGACTCTCTTGGCATACTTGGGAAAAGATGATTCCAGATGATCACGGACACATCAGGTTTTATAAATGCAGTGCCGCCCCTCCAGTGAGCAACAGAGCCTGACGCACAGGGGCACACTAATGCACGGGCTTCCCCAGGCAGAATCCCAGAGGCCTCTGATCCTCTTAATGTGCCCCTTCTGACCCCCCTCACATGATCGTCTGGGCATTGTTCATCACAAGTTACGCGCCGGTCGGCAGTTTACTGCCAGGGAAATTTGTGAGGTTTTATTTACATTTTATTATATATTGTGATGCCCGAGATCCGTGAGGATCCAGATAAAGATCCTGGCCTCTCCTCAGGCATAACCCATTGTAACCCCCCCCCCCCCTCGACCACATCTGTGGCCCCGTGGTCTGTGTCAGTTGTCATCTCGCATTCAGCTGACCGGATGACGTCTCCAAGTTCTGGTGGGATGTGGAACAAAATGGGTGGGGGGGGGGGGGCGTTTTATCGTTAGCACATTTAAAATCTCATAGCGTCTCATTGGAGTGAGGTTTGTGGAGACCACCCGGTTGGATTCCATTACATGACACTGGGAGCATGTGTGTGTGTGTGTGTTTGCCTTTGGTATAGCTCCCTGAGGTGTGGTGATGACCCCCACACTGTGGAAAATGGGCCTCCCAGCCCCCCCCCTTCCTTCTCTGTGCCCTGTTAGCAGTGGTGTCCGCCCCTGCTCCTCTCTTTCCTGGCTGTGTGGACAGATAACAGCAGCTGGTGCTTGAGTAGGTCCTGCTGAGTGAGGTCTGGAGAAGACACTCCCCCGCCCCCCCTCATCAGTAGCCCAAGCTTTTGTTTGTGGAACATGGTCTGCATGTCCTTCCCTGTGAGGCCCGGACACGCCATGCATCACGTGACTTTCAGCCGGTCATCATCATGAAGCCCAAACATCATCATCTCACCTCGCCGTGTTTTACCCGCATTCGGGGGCGTGTGCTGGGGTGGGGCCAGAGGGTCATTGATGATTGGCTTCTTTCCCTGTCACTCGCTGACTCAAAACAAATCATTGGCTAATGATAAGGTTGGTTCCTCTGTATGAGTTATGGAAAAAGTGCAAAATCTCCCTCAGGTGTTTGATGAAATATCTTGAGAGAAAATGCAGGGTCTCCGTACGCACTCTTTCCGTGGGGTCCTCACCTACCCAAGTTTAAGCCTTAATTAGGCGTGTGAGAGTGTAACTCGTTACTGGGGAAGGGCCTCGTGTGCCAGCTAATGAATAGCAGATGTCCGTCCCCCAGCTTGATAAATTAAGATGAAAACTCGGACGTTCTGCTAATTAGTACCGTTCCCCTCGTTCTCTGCCAGCGACGATCTCTGTCATTAGCTGGCTGTCCTCCTGCCTGGCCGTCATCCCGCCAACCAGTATGCATCCTCCTCATCATCCTCATCCTCCCATACTGAGCTTTTGCCGTTTTGATGCGCCACCATAAGGGAGAGCTGACCCCTCTCTCCTTCCTGTCCCCCCCGTCCCCCCCGTCCCCCCGCACTTTGGGTGGCATCCGGAGGAGGTAGACGAGGAGGTCAGTTCTCCTGCTACTCCTGCATGCGGCCTGGCGGCACGTGTGACCCCGGCGGAACCGTGTGTTTAATGACACGTCGTCCCTCAGGAAGCTGGCAGGACGCGGCGGCGCGTGTTTGGTGCGGAGTGACCGCGTGAGGCGTCTCGGTCACCAACCTGGCCGGTGGCCGGCGTCTCGGTCACCAACCCTACGGGGTCTCCTGATTACACACTGTCAGCTGTGGGTTTGTTTACTCGTTTGGGGCTGATGCCACTTGCTCCCTATCTTCGCTTCTCCTCAACCTCACTGAGATGGGCGCCGCGTGCCGCCTGTCACCTCGTCGCTGGTGTCTTTGTGCCGGTGCTGCGGAGTGGGAATCGGGATAGACTGTCGTTTCCAGACTGCGAGGGGAAAATGAGGAATGTTTTGGGAAGATAAAGAATTCTCAGCTGCGCGGCTGAATGCGGCAGCTGGGCAGCCTGTCGCTGCCTCTCGGAGACAATATAAAGATATATTCACGACGCAATAGCCAGCCCTGAGCTCCATGCCTTCGGCACTGCGAGCGGGAGCTGCGGCCCGGGCCAGAGGTCAGCTCCCGCTCTGGGCACTGAGCAGGAAGCTGGAAACAACACGGCGAAGGTGGAATCCGGCTGGTCTCCGCGCTGGCTGTGTGCTCTGTACCGCTCTATTCCATTCCAGGCGGTTTCGCTCGTCTGCTCGCTTGCAGAAAGACAAGACACACTTGCCCACGAGAATTTACATTTTCGGTTACTGGCTTTCCTCCTGCCTTTGTCCAGAGCAGGTTTGTTCACTCATTTGTTTAGCTGGATATGTTCCTGGAGACTTGCTCGAGGGAACTGCAGCACACACACACACACACAAACACGGATATTAGGTGCCTATATCTTTGTGGGGACTCTTCATAATTTTTTTTAGCCATTACCCTAATCCCAACAACAACCCTACAAAATACAGGGTTTATAGCATTTTTAGTTTTTGATTGCAGTCACAGATTTTTACAAAATTGAAGTTATCCTTATGCTGACTGAAAAAACAGTCTTCAAAATAAAAATAACCAGCTTTCAGTCCCCACAACATAAGGTATATCTGGACCACACACACACACACACACAAACTCACACTTGCTCCCTCCCCTGGATTCACAGATTATCTCTTCGGGCACATTTTACATTTTTTAATCTAGAATAAGTCTTATTAAAACACTGCACTCTGCCTTCTCAGATGATTCATGCCGTAGGTTTGTTGACCATGCAGCACAATTACATAATCAGTAATTGGGTATGCTTTTGGGTGGCTTATTCTTTTTCATTTAAACAATAAAACTATTGTTAAACCACACCGATGAAGGTGTGATGCTGAAACATCTGTGCCACGTCCCTGGAGAGTCACCGATAACAAAACACCCGTGTTCACGGCGAACATTGTTTATAAAAGTCCGTTTCTGCTCCCAGCGTCGTAAGGACAGGGGGAGTCTGCACCCATCTGGGCTGCGCTCTCTGTGACTCTCTTTGGACCACGCCCGTCGGTGCCCCGGGTCAGTGCCTTGGGTCCCATGCCCGGCGCCTCTTAAATGCCCCCCCTGTGAGAGCACTATTCGGTGCCACCCGCCTGCCTGCCTACGCTTTCACCAAACTCTGAATCAGCAGTTTAATCCCTCTCCTGGGGAAAAAAAAAAAAAAACGTAAGCAGGGATGGAAACGGAAAATGGAGGAAAAAAAGAGGGTGGGGGGGGACGGCAGCAGTACGGCTGAGACGCCGTGACGACACCCGCCAGATCCTCATCTGGTCGCTGCCATCCCTGACAGCTGTTAGGGGCAAGGTCGGGGGGGCGACTGTGTCACTTAACCTTGCGAGGGTGGATCATATGTGGAGGAGCCGTCTCGGACGGGACGGGGGGGCCCGTAGCCTGGAGGGGAGCACCCTGCCTTGTTTTTATGCTAGGCCGGTTTCTGGCACGTCGGCTGGGGGGGCTCTGTGGTCATTAGGATACAGGCGCAGGTCCTGCTGACGGCACTGGACTGCGGGGGCGAGTCGACTCAGATCAGCGTGTCCCTGAGCTGCTGCGCTGTCCCTTCCTTCACCGCGGCTTCAGTGCTCTTCGCTTCTATGGAATGACGACGCTGTGGCGTGTGGCGTGTGCGCGGTGCCGAGAAGGCCGGCCTCCATCACCAAAGCTCCTGCAGTGACATAGAGTTTGAAATGGTCAATTTGATTTTCTGGAGGAAAATTAATCATTGAGATCGATTGACCAATTTGTAAAATAGTCGATGATCGATAAAAAATAGTCATTAGTGGCAGCCAAACTTAATTTTGGTTTTTATTATTCTGGGGAGGCTTTTGCCCCTGCCCAAAGACTTTGCCACCCATGGGGGGGGGTGGGGGGTGTCTCATGGCGTGTGTGTGTGTGTGTGTGGGGACCTTCCTATATCATTGTCTCCCCCCCCACCAACAAGGTGTACCAAAATTGCTGGGTCTGGGGGGGGTGTCACCATTTTACACAGTGCGGTTCATAACCAGGCAAATGTGAATCTGAAAAAATATGAAAAAATGTTGTCGGGGAATTATTCAGATTTCTAAATTAAATTCTGGAATCTCTGAGTTAATTCTTCAGTTAGCACAAATATCTGTTGCAGTTCCAGCCATTGCCAGAAAATAGTGGGACCCAGTGTTCTGTGGAAATGTGGGACCGCGGCATCGCAGGAACGTTACAGGGGTGCTTCGACGCTCTGTCACTCAGTCAGGCGTCCTGAAGAATTCACAAGCGGTCGCATGATGCGGCGTCCCCCCCAGGCTCATGAATATTCATGGGATTTAGTAAATTTTTTCTGCCATTTTATTTAATCAAGGTATTTGTGCCATCTTCAGTCCCAAGGGGTAAACCTGCATATTTCAGATTAATTAAATTCTGACTAATTATTTTTTAAATTGTTTTTCTGTGAATGGTGCTGGTGTTCGCTGATGTGATCCGGGGGCGAGGTGCTGGGAGGCGGCTCGGATTTTGAAACGTGCAGCAGGTGAGATTTACCTCAGCCTGCCAGGTTGTGCTTCCCATGGGAACCAGCAAGGTAACTGGTGAGGAGTGAGATTCAACTGGGTGGTTTAAACCAGAACATGGCTGATGAAATTAATCATGTACGTTATATTTTTGGTTTGTGCTAAATTTGTGTTCTGAGCTGAATAATTAGAATAAGCATTTCTAGCCCAGCCAAACCGATGTGGTTACAAAGACCAGATCGATCTGGAATCCGGTGTCAACCAGGAGGCCGTGGGTGATGGTACGCAAAGTAGTTCTGTGCATGAACTGGTTTTGGGAAAAATGTGTGAGGATGGTGATTGAGGTAGCGGCCTGTCAGGGGCATATGGGTTCATGGGGGCCCTTTGGAGGGAAGCCTGCACCACACCAAGCCGATTTTTGGCCTCCGGAAGCCGTTGGGGCATCGGGGATTGTTGGTTGCCCGCCCATCATGCCGGGCATTGTTGATCACCGTAGCTGAATCGGCAGCAGAGTTAGGTCAGTGAAACCGAGCTTTCTGATTGGGCTGTATGACAGCAGTCACCTCTGGTCACGCCGGTGCGTTCCAGCGATCGTTCGTCTGTCTCTGTTGGCAGTGGCTTCTTACTTTTGGCTTGGTGTGTAGCTGGCTTCAGAGAGCTGAGTCTCGTGCTGGATTCGGCCTTATTAGATGGCCCCTGAAAGCTCGCTAAGTCTCCATCTCCGTTGTCTTTCTAAAGGAAGGAAACGCCAAAGTGTTCATGCCTATAACCCCTTTCCCTCTTTTTAAACTCCGTACAGCGAGTTGCTTGTGGTGGTCCAGCCATGGGTAATATTAACCAAGATGACTGGAACAGGTCTTTCACACCGCCTTTGTTGTGCCTATTGATTGAGATCCTGGGACGGCGGAGCTGAGCCCAATTTAATTTGACATGGGGTTGGGGACACTATTGTTTTACTAATTTGTGTGAAAGACGTGTTGCGAATGCCCCGCCCATAACTCCTCCCACTAGTCTTGTCTCTCAGTGTGGGTTGTGTGCTGTCCATAGCCCCTCTCTTAGGGGGCTATTCTTGATGCAAATTTCTTAATATCTCAAATATCTTTTCTGTATACTTTAAAATGATGGCTTGGTTGTTTTGTCTTTTTCTATTTTATTCTTTATTTTTCTGAGATTATCCCTGGTTAACAAAATCATAGTCCATCACCTTATGGCATACGGCTCAGGGTATTCATATGAACCTTCCAGATTGTGGGTGGGGCAATGGGGCAGTGGGGGAAAGGCATGCTCTCTCTCCCCTCCCCCCCACCTTCCCCACGGAGGTGCGAATTGTCCGAGGTAGGTCCGTCTCACACCTCCCTGCTGTGGGGGCCACCTGTCCCCCTTGCTTTTGGTTCAAAGCCATGCCGGGGTCATGTGATTATGGCGTCGTGTTGCACGGCCTGAAGTGGGGGGTGGTACAGAAGTCTTCATCCGCAGAAGCATGTTCAGCATGTGGGGGTATAATGGGATGCGTCTGGAAGGGACACGGTAGTAATGGGGGGGTGTTTTATAGAGGTGCTGATTTTGCCACTCTGTGCCAGGCCCCAGACACACCCTAAGGAGCGGTCGTTAATGAACCGGATGCCAGGCAGGTTCTGGGTGTGCCGGATGGGGGGGGTGGGGGGGTCACAAAGGGCAAATTCATTTTCAGAGCTGAGAGGAACGCCCAAAAGCCACCCCCCCACATCTCGCCTTGCTGACCTCATTCCAGACTGTTGTGCTCGGCAAGGGAGATTCTGACCCCAGTGATACTGGGCGCTTTATGTTGCATCAAGAATCCGCACGTATGTCTGCATCTGCCTCCCCGTACGCCCAGCAGGTGGAGTAGCGGGTAACGCTGTGCACATGCAACCTCGCGGTTCTTCTGCAGCACCTTTGAGCGAGAGGCTTACCTGGAACCATTCTGGCGATCTATCCAGCTGTGAAGTAGATGGGAATTAGGTTACCTTTGAAAAACATCACCCATGCCGACATCGTTTGATGTAAATTGTCACAGCGCTGCGCGCAAAGCTTCGGATGCTTCAGAATGTTAACATGCTGGAAGGTTCCATGCGTGCATTAGCCTCAGGTCGCCTGACTTCTTTAGGAACGCTCGCCATTAGGGCTGAGCGATTTATCGTTTTGAAATTGAAATCGCAATTTGAAACGCAATGCAATAAGCGAATGGCAACGGCTGCAATTTTAGATATACATTATACAGCACGTCTAACCCAAGTCTTAAAACTGTCGTGGGGATAGTTTTGCAAATTCATGCTGTGCTCCTTGCTTGATAGTCATTCTCTCCAATCAGAAGTGACCCAAGGTGATTTACCTACTTATTTCATGTCAGAGTTTGAAAACTTTTCAGCTTTACGATTTCCGGATAGAGCAGCCGCTCTATTAGGAACATTACGGCTTTTTGGTTGAGTGTCAGATTTCACTGCTGTTATTAACACTAATGGCACATTAGTGCCAACAAAGGGGCTGCATACGCTAAAGTACGATTTAAGCGGTTAAAGGAGTTTGACGTTCATTGGCGTGGGAAACGGCGGTTCTGGTGTCATTAGGGGTCCAAGCAGCGTTAGCTGCAAGATCGCTGTTGTTTGTCTTTTAGCTGTAATTGCTTTTTTTTTTATATAATTTTTTCTTAATTTACAGCAACAGTCACAGCTTTTGTGATAATTGTTTCATGTTTGATTGTTGGCTCCTAATTAAAAAAAGGTAACAAATACATATTGGAAGCAATTCATATCCTTAAGTGCTCATCCTTGCATTAGAATATAGGCCGGTTAATATTCTGATGCCATCTCGTGTGGTGATGCTGTGTCATATACGTTTTAAATCTGTCGCAGACCGAATAATGAACTGAAGCCTGAAAAAATATATATCACAAATCAAATCGCAGTCGCAGTACCTGTCAAATATCGCAATGAAATATTTTCCTCAAATCGTTCAGCCCTACTCTCTATGGTTTGTCAGGCGCCACGCCGCCATCGCTTGAGCAGAACCTCCGTCAATGCGGCGTGATTAACTCCAGAGGCCCCCGCTTCCATGATGCGGGCCCCCGCATTTTCTGTCATTGCGATTCATTTGTTCGGTCGAGAAAAAAAAGAAAGAAAGAAATGCTTCTGTTGATTTCAGCAGTGTCTTTATTCGCAACAAATTGGGCAGAGAGTGATTTTAATTATGGCCTAGTGGAAGCTAAGTGGGTCTGGCTCATTGGATTATCCCGCTTGTGGTACGGGAGCATCAGCGGAGTAGCGCATCATCTTTGTTTATCTGTCTCTCGCTTTCAGAACTGCGGTTAGCGCATTCAGATTGAACCGTGACCGTTTGGTCGCATTGTTTTGCGCAATTCGGAGGTGGGGGGGGGGAATTCTGAACCTCTCAGAGAGCGCGAAATGTAGATGAGTGTGTTTCAATTGCAAGAGATCCGTTTGGAAATCTGCTCACCGGGGTAGTGTGTTGGTTGATAGAGGGGTTTCCTGTTGGTTGGTTTTCGGTGTCCCAGGGTGGGGGTAGATCTGTCTGAACGGATCATTTTCATGTGGGAATGTTGCAGGTTTGTGTGTCAGTGTCAGGACCCGCACTGATTTCTGCTAACTAAGTTCTGGACTCTGGACCATTTGGACACCATGGTCACTGCATTGGAGGGGAGGGACATGGATACCCTGGCAGATTATTGGGGTCCCTAAACCCAAAATCTGCTGAGAGCAAAGTCTGTCTACTGTGGGATCTATATTGCTGTGGATTGGAAGTGCTAGCCAGCTTCAGTGGGGGTGGGGGGAAGGGGTGATGGTGTCAGAATTTCTAGTGACACCCTTGGCAGTGGTACTGAGTTGAAGGTGTCACTGAGCCCTGGACCACCCTGGACTCGTGTCCATGTTGAGGGGGGGGGGGGTTCCTGCAGTGAGAAGCTGCTGTGGAACCAGGGGCTTCGCACATCATCATGAAGAAAAAGAGAAGCTTGTGTTTGTACCTGCCTCTGAGAGGCCAGGAGGTCGCTCTGCTTGTTCACAATGTCTCCCAAAGCTCACTAAAGTCCCAGCATGCTGCCCAGTTTACTGGTGAGATTGGCCTGTGGCAGTTCCTTCATTCCCCAGTTCTGTACCGACGTGATCCTGATGCTCGATGGAACCACATTTGCCGCCGTTTGCCGTGCGTGATGTGAGAGCAGAGCGTCCTACGCGTGACCCAGATTAGTGTGACATCAGCCTGTTGTGTGTTTTGCATTTCAGTCATATGCTTAGACTACAGAGATCTTGTGATGACTGACTACAGAGCCCGAGGTAGTGGCTTGATGACACGGAGGCCTTCATCTCCCGCTAACCCTCCCTGCTGGCTCTGAGCGATGATACCAGCTCATATGTAAGCAGACATTTTCTTTCCTTTTTCGCTGGGCTGACCCGGGCAGCTTCTGGAGTCCCGACTGGGGCTCATTCCGGTGTTTTCCCCCATTTCCTAGCACTGCAATGAGGAGAATGTGGCTGCAGCTTTTCGTGTTTTTTTTTTTCTTTTCAGGTGTTAAACCAGCAAGGAGGGTGGGGGGCGGCGTATGGGCAGTGGGCTTCCATTTACCCCTCAAGTATGAAAAGGGCAAACAGGGTGTTCGGTTTCACGATGCCGGTGCAGCTCTATGTTTGGATGTTCTCCATGTGTCCAGCCGTGGGCTTCTCTAACCAGTACCGTCCCTGATGAACGACACCCCCGCCCAAATGCTGAATGGGTTTAGAAAGGCCAGGCATTATGGAGTGAATACAATTCGGGGCGGGGACAGCTGTAATGACCTGTGCCAGTGGCCCGCCGTGTGCCAGGCTAATGACATGGAACGACTAGGAGTATCAAAGGAAGACCAGGGGCGGGGGGGAGAGGGGGGGGCCTGAGGCCTGTAATCGAGGGGGAGGCAGGAGCTCCAGTGATTCAAGGGAGAGTCTGAGTGGGGTGAGGCTATACCGTCTTGTGATCTTAATGGGCCGGAGGGTATTGGTTCCAGTCTCCCCTGCCCCCCCCCGCCAATCATCATGTATCATAGCGGCTACAAGCCACATCTTTGTACGGTGGCGTTATGACCTCAGTGGGGTTGGGGGGGGGGGGGGGTTAAGCTGCTTGCTTGCAGGCTGTGGCATGCTCCCCCTGCATCTGGTAATAGCTCTATTTTGGGGTGGGTGCTTCAGAGGGTCCGGTGGGCTGCAGCTACTCCGCCGCCCAATCAGATTCTGTCTTGGATTTGTTCTCTGTTGGTGCTATGGATCTCCTTGTTTATGTCATTAGATCACTTATGTTTCTAGAGGTTCACCGAGTCCGTGACTAGTGCACCAAAATCTCTGGGTTCTGGTTTCTTCAGTGTTTCCTCACCAGTGTCTGATATGGCCGTGTGGCGTTGTGAGTCACAAATCATACAGGATCCAGGCTGAGAATTTGCGTGGTTCAGGGCTGGGAGGTGTTATCTACCATCCCCACCTTTGGTGACAAGGGGATCCGTTTACTAAATGGTTAATTTAAGCCGTCACGTTGCTTTAAATGAAGCAAGTATTTATTTCTCTCACGCTGCACGGCTGTCGGTAATGACCGTCGGAGAACATGCTATCGGGCAGGAAACGGTTTTCTCTTGTTTGCCTGCGATCTCTTCCTGCCCTCGAGATCTGGGCCTGGCGCCCAGCCATACACCCATCACCGGAACAAGGAGGGATGCGATCTCCCCCCACCCTCCTTGGTGCGCTCTGAGTCTGGGCCGTCCTGTTTCGCTCTCCTAAGCAGCATCTCCGGGGAGGAAGATTTGAGGGGGCCAGCCAGAGTTTTTACCGAAAGAAGTGTAGCTGCTGGCCAAGACGGTTCTCATCTGCTACAAAGCCCTACGTGCTAAATTTATCGACTGGTGTGTAAATCAGTGATGTGCAGTCTTGTTGAAAAAATAAAATGGCACTGCGATGTTGCCCCGCCTTCAGCGCTTGACCTCGCACAGGACATCCTGGTGGGACATTTATGGACCTGTAAGGAAGTTTAAAAGAAAAGTAGAACAGTATATCTTTGGTTTAAAAGTAAAAATATGATCAGTTATATGCAGGGCTGTAATAGTCTTGCTTGCTACTCCAGTGGTAAAATCCGGAACAAGGTTTCCGGAATAGGAAATATTAACGCCCTTTACAGAATGCACACTTCTGCTGCTAGAATACAATATCTGTTATAATAGTGTATTCATTCAAACGGCTTTTGTTGACTGCACTGTTTGCTGTCTTGCTCTGTAATATTGTATTGCTGTTCTTGTGTTTATCTTGTTCTCTTTCTCTCTCTCTCTCTCTGCTCTCCTTGCACTTTGTATAGTTATCTTCAGCCTGCCCTTCAGTAGTCTTGGGTTGTTTTTGTTCTTTGTGTTGCACCATGGTTTATTTCACTGTGTACTGTGCATATGGCTGAAATGACAATAACCCTGCATGAGTACTGTAATCCAATGATGTTCTCACAATGATGGAACTCCAGGTTTGACCTTGTAGCCCTACCTGTGCAATTTCAGCTCCACGACTCTGACTCGGTTGACTAGTTGACCCCAGCATCCTGTCTCTCTATGCTTGCTATTGCTGGTTTCTCCAGCATCCTGCTTTATCTTGCTATCGCTGGGTTCTCCAGCGTCCTGTCGCTCTATCCTTGCTATCACTGGGTTCTCCAGCGTACTGTCTCTCTATCCTTGCTATGGCTGGGTTCTCCAGCGTACTGTCTCTCTATCCTTGCTATCGCTGGGTTCTCTCACACAGACCCCCCTCTCACCACCCGGGCCTCGTTTCTTGGTCTGGTTGAAGGTCTGATCTGAGCTCTGTTCAGTAGTGGGAGGACAGTGATGTGTTTATGTGTCAGTCTGCTTTGGCTCTTTCTGCCTGCCAGTGTCAATCATGTGAATCTCCTCCAGCAAGCTGAAGGCTGCTAATCGCAATCACATACTGTGCTGAGAGCTTCTGCAAACATGCACGTTAAACCGGTAAGACTGTGGGATTGTAAGGAGGCCTGTGGTCTCCTGGGCAGTGTTCAGGCTCGTTAAGCTGGCTTTTGGGAGCACGCCCTGGGTGATCTTTAATCTACTGAGCCACCCTTGTAATAGTTGTAGCATCTCTTTCCGCAACCGTAATGTTAGCGTTCCCAAGGCGGGGGGGCCGGCCAGCTGGCCTCGCACCCCAGAGGTGTGTCCTCACCTAACTGCTGTTAGGTTTTCTCTGTCCTCTCATCTGCCATTTGCTGTTTTCTGTTACAGGATTTAAAAAATGTAATGGTGTCACGTGATGTTAGGTCTACTTTTGATGCTGCCTTCCGTCTGTTCACAAATCCTTTGATAAAGTTATTGCTAAACAGTTTGAGGTTACCTGTTTTTTGAAATGATACTAAATAAAAACTAATGATATAGGTATCTTTTACATTATTTACACACACACACACTTCTTAATATATCCACACATATTATTATTATTATTATTATTTGTTAGCTATGCCAGGCAAAGTTCCCCAAGGTGCAGTGGTCTGTCACAGCTCCGTCTAGCAGGAGGTGGGGGAAGGGCTGTTGTCGTCTGGTGCGGCTGAGCAGGACAGATATATGTGGGGGGGGGTCCCTGATTCGTCCTCTCACACAAAGGCCCCCCGCCGCCTTACCCCTGTGTGTAACCCCGCATCGCTGATGAGGTTCCTGCCTCCATCCCAGAGTGCTTGTGCACTGCAGTTTACAGCCCTTCAGCATCCATGTCCGCCTGCCGTACGTCTAGCTTTACTGCACCCTGGTCACTCTCTCAAAATGCATTTAATGGGCCGTTTCCCATAATGCGTTCCATGCTCAGGGGGGCTGAGATCACGCGGTGTCCTGGAGGGCCCGCTATGCTTTCATAGGCTGTCCCTCTCCAGCTTTTAAGCTCTCCTCCTGCACATTGATCCTCCTCCATCCTCTTCACCTTGTGCCCGAAGCGGACGTATCGCAGGCTAGACGTCAGGGAGGCGCCCCGCTGTCTGAAGATGACCTCACCCAGCAGGGGGCTGGCCAGGGGCGGGGCGTCTGGAACATGGATGGAGGTGGCTTTGAGGAGCTTCTCCTACCCGTCGCTGAGCGTGGGCGATCTGGAGAGCAGGCTTCTGGCTGGATTCCCCACAATGTGTTAAAAACATGTTATTTTGACATTTTTAGACTATTTTTTCAGCCCCCATGAGAAGCAACTCTTTACAAACATCCGTGACTGCAATCAAAAAACTAAAAAAGAAAAAGACTTATATTTCGTTCGATTACTTATGGTTGAGGTTGTCATTGTTGGGATTATGGTTGAATGACGAGCCCCCAAAAAGATATAATCACAAAGTTGTGTGTGTGTGTGTGTG
>JAABNY020000111.1:1324635-1337128 GCA_015164015.2 Brevimyrus niger | reverse complement strand
AGATGCCCGCTTGGCAAACAGGGTAATAACAAAGGAGCGAAGAAGGCAAGTCGTTGTCTATCAGCCCAGACGGCCGCTAGGGCCCTTGTGGCCTCCTGCAGTCCGCAGCCAATCACATGTCTCTATTCGGCGTGCAATCATGTGCTCTGTGTGTGATCAACCCACAGCCGCTCCCGGGCCGCCTGGCTGTCTCTATCGACCCGCGCCGTCGTCCCTGGTACCCAGCATCATACCTTAAAAAGCAGTTATTATCTTCCTTATTACAGAAAGCTGGGCTTCAGTCAAACAGTCATTATTTTGAATCTCTGCCTTGTTTTCTGTGTTTTCCTCTTCATTTTGTCCCTTTTTTCGCTGCCTGTTATTTATCCTTGAAATCACGAGGGTGTCACGGAGTCACCGTTTGACAACCTCAGCTGCACACATGCGGCATCACCGTCAGACGCCGTCCGAAAGGGATCCTGCCCGAGGCCCGTTCGGAATGTTCGGGAAACATTTCCCGGGAATGCCGGGGAATGTTTTGACGACTTCAGGTGGAGGTTTCAAATGGTGCGATGAAAGGAGGAAAGCAGACCAGCTAAGCCGCAGAAATGAGTCACTGTCTGCCAGAGTCCATATCCCATCCTGGCGATGGAGACGCCGGCACCGTCGGGTTGAGAACTTTTTAGCGATTCAGTTGGGAGGTGCGTGTGACGGGCACGAGGAGGACGTTAAGACACTCTCAGCAAGTGATTTATGAGCCCAGCGGGAGTAAGGGAGACCGGAGCGGGGCTGGGCCTCCACCCGGGGCAGTGCTGGGACTTTTCATAGGCCCCCTTTAGTGCGATCCTGGCGAGTTAATCGTCTGAGAAATGTGTCCTGCCCCCCGGGGGCCGGGGAGGGAAGTGCCAAGCGAATGAGTAGTTTGTTTCCTGGGGGTACAACGTGATTTTATGCTGACGCTCCTGGAGCCACTGGCCGGCCGCACGCCGGGGCCACGCCAGGACCAGGAGCCATTTGTTATGTTAGCGACACGCCGCCGTCACCGAGTCCTTTCTGTGCCCTCGTTTTTATTACCCACAATTCTTTGCTGGCTTTCCATTCTACAGAAGCTGATAGCGTGTTTAAGTTGCAGTACACGGCCTGTCTGATCCGTGCAGACTGGAGGTGTCCTGGCAGAGAGCAACGGGCCGGGGGCGGGTCCTCTGGCCCGCATGCAGGGGGGCCGGCCTTTGGGATCCCGTCTGGCAGACGGCTGTCACGGAACCTCGGCACTGGTCCCAGTACATATGTCCGACACAATCTCAGTGTGATGCACACATGCGGGGGTGGGGTTGGGCTTATGTGAAGACTCGACATGCAGGAATAATCCACCAGTCTGGGATGACTGGAGTAAATGCGCACACACGTTCACACACTCCAGGGCGTAGACACTCAGGCACACACACACACACACACACACACACACACACACACACACACACACACACATACATACATATAAACACAGGTTTGTAATTATATCTTTCTGGGGACTCATTTGAATAGGGAAAACTCTAATCCCAACATAACCCATACCCAGCCCCAACCATAAGTAACCAAACAAAATATGAGACTCTTGGCATTTTTAGTTTTTTGGTTTCATTCACAGATGTTTGTGGGAACTTGAAAAATTGTCCCCAGAATGTCAACATAACACGTTTCTATCACATTTTGGGAGACATTGGACCCCATAATGTAATATAAACATAATCCACACACACACAAACACACACACTGCTCATCTTTCAGCTCTCCAAATCCGAGTGACATTTCCATCATGTACCCGGCGCACTCTGCTTGGATGGTGGATGTGACACCCCCCCCACCACCAAGAAGGAGGGACGAAGAAAAAAGCTGTAAAAAGCAATGGAAGCATTTTTCCACTTGTGGCAGAGAGATGGAAATGCCCCAGGGGTCCTTTTAGCGGAGCCGGCCTCTTGGAACCGGCCTGGTCCTCGCGAACCTAGCCCCGCCGGTCCATAGAGTGACTTTCGATTCAGACGGTGGCACTAAGTTCAAAGGTTTTAATTCCACTGGCTCCCCCATTCTCAGGGACACCCCCCCCCCACACACACACTAAAAGCCACATGCCTTTATTGACAGTATTGCTCTTTTCTGGAGTGAAAGGTTAAAGAAGGCAGGAGGGAGGAGATCCCAGGAGGCATTAATTATTGAAGAGAACTTGAATGCTGTTAATGGGACTTACACTTGCTTTAATTATGGATGCTGTGTTCGACAGTCTTCATCCTGTTATATATACAGCATGGTCACTCTGCATCCTCCCTTTCCTCCCTGGCCTCTCAGGGGACCCAGCTGTACTCGTACCGGGTCATAATCGGTGGGGATTAAGGACATTCCAGGCCTTGTCTTAAGGCCTTGAAACCAATCCTATGTGATACCACTGTTAGACTTAGTGCTGCCCACCTACTGTTATGAGTTGGGGGCTCTATTTGTGCTGGGGGGTGAGGGGTTAAGCACGCCGGAGTTTCAGGGCAGCCTCTGCACCAAGTGCTGGAGATGGGACATAATTGGAATCATAAGGATGCCTTGTTCTTGGCCCCCACCCCCAAGCGAGAGTCATCTGAAGGCTCCACCCACCTCCCCACTTAGTGCCGCCCACAAAGCTCTCTCTAATCCCCCGGTTCGGAGCTTTGCCAGCTGCTTGACCCCCACCCCTTGGGAGGCCCGAAGGCCCCTGTAGGAGCCCGAATCCCATATGGGCAGGAACCTCACGCATAGGTCCGTGAGAAAGGGCTCATTAGGCCTTTGGAGTGCAGAACCAGAGCTGCAATAATCTGCTCTCCCCCCCATCCCCCCACATTGTCAAGCCGCCAGAGGAAAAGTGTGGGTAGGAATGCTTCTGCTTCATAGGTTTCTTTGGTCGCATTTCCTGCGACATGAAGGTGTGATGCATTTCCTGCAGGCTTGGGAGCTGATCTAACTGTAAATGCAGATATGCAGGCATTTTAAAATGCTGCCACTCCTCAGGCACAGTCTGGACACCTGGGGGGCATTTTCAGACTCCCCGTTGCCTCTTTTCCTCGCATCATAACACTGCCACGTTTGCTCTATGGAGTGGGGGTTATATTGATGTCAGATTGGGCCCGCCAGTCCAGACCAGTCCAGTTATTTTCCTTTGCTACATTGTAACGCTGACCTGTCGTCAGGAGTAACATGCCCCCTCCATCATAAGTCCTGTGGGGCGGGTGGCCACATACCACAGCAGGAGCTTTGCTTGTTAACTAGTCCCAGACGTGTCAGTGTCACTGGTGTGATGCAGTTTCTCCCATACAGGCCCAGTATCAGACAGCTTGATACTGGGAAGGTAAACCGTGCAGGTTCCTCATAAATCAGTGGCTTGGAGCTTGTTTTCCCAGTGAAGGTTCTGAGGTGATGACCGCCCCCCCCCCCCCCCACCAAAAACCCACCTCCACACACACATCTCCGGTCTCACGGTGGTCAATGTGTCCACCAGCCATTACCAAGTAACCCTCAGAAGAGGGGTTAATGGAATGGGGCTGGAGTGTGTGTGTGTGTGTGTGTGTGTGTGTGTGTGTGTGTGTGTGTGTGTGTGTGTGTGTGCGTGCCAGCAAGCGAGAGTATTCCAGTGCTATTTTACAGGATGACACATACCTGGCTCCAGTGCATTCTGATTGGCTGGAGCTTGTCACATGTTAATCAGCAGCCTCTCTGCAATCATCTTTAGTCATTCAGCCAGGTCATGTGACTCTGGCAGGTGAATAAAGGTGGTGGTGAAACATGGAAATCCTGCCCAAGTCCCTGGTGTCTGTATGGGATTTAGGTTTAATGAGAGTCATGCAGCACAGAGGGATTTCAGCACTGCAATGTGCTCCAGGTTTATTTTGTTTGCATATCCCAGCTATGCATTATGGGAAGCACCAGTGAGTTTCATTGGTTTCACCCTTCTTTGTTTTACAGGCCCTTGACCTGGGTAGACATTGTACAGAATTTCTGTCTCAAAGCAAATGCAGCTGTGAAAAGCAGTGAAGTTGTATGGTGTGGCACGTCAGTCGCATAGAACGGCGCGGCTGCGTCTGATTTGTTGCCGCGATGTGGGGTGCAGTGCCAGTGCATGGGTGCTGACCTCTCTTGTCTTTCTTTTTCTTCCAGGTAAGTGGAAATGCGATTGGGGCCAACCCGGTGCCAGGCCGGTAAGTGTGGCATCCTCACCACAACCTTACCCACACCGTTAGCTAGAGGATGCTGCTCTGCTTTGGTTGGGGGGAGTACACTGCTCTGTCCAGCTTGGCTTTTGGGGGTGGGAGGGGAGCAAACTGCAGCGGCCCTAGACGGGAAACGGCGGAGGGGAGGGATAAGATTGAATTAGTATCCTTCATCTGACATTACTTCAATATGCTCTCGGCCATCGAGCGTGTTTATTGCTGTTCGCCAGGGCCTTCGGCGAGCTGTCGATGTCAGTGCCACTTTCTGTTAACACTTTTTTAGGGGGGGCTAGGGGTATATTCTGTGTTTCAAGTGACAAGGGTCATGTGCCTCTTTTTGTCCTATCACCTATCAGGGCTTCATAATGGTGATTTCCTCTCTTCATCCTTCCACCTGCATGCATGACCATAAATATGTTTCTGTATGTGAATGGTTACTGGAGAAAGGCAGACGAGCCCCCGCGCGACAGCCACCCCCCCATGACACACCAGTATGATCGGAAACCAGTTTAGACTGGCTTCCACCACCAGCCTCTGTTAGATATATGTGTTCAATCCAATGGCTACTCTGACTCTTGAAATGTGGTCCTTTTACCCACTGCAAGACCACTGGGATACTATGACGTTTATGGATTTATTTAACCAAATTAACCAGGTCTGTCTGTTTTCCTGTTAAGCCCAGCTGTATGCTGACTGGTAAACTAAACTCTGTTCAGCATATTCAGAATCAGAATCATGCGCTACATGAACAAGAACAAAGAATTGGTCACAGGGAGCACAGTTGACAAACATTCCTCCAACTAGAAAAAAAAGCAGAATGAAAGTTAGGTTTTGTAGGGCAGTTGCAGAGAGAAGTACAATGAGCCCAATCTATCTCAGAAGAAGTTAAACATCTCCGCAGGCCTTTACAGGCTTGTAAGTTCAGCGGTTTCACCACATGTCCCATGAGGCATAGCAGACAGCACGACCGTCTCCAAGAACAGCAGAAGCGAACCGCACCGTCGCGTCAGCGAGGCCCAGGGCCCTTCGGGAGGGGGCCGTCTGTCCCGGTGCCTGATCGAAAGAGGTCGGTTTTGCGCAGTGATGTAAGCGAGCGTGGTTAGCCGCTGGAGCGTAAGTGGTGGCACCTCGGTCCCAGAAGGCCATAAACACTCAGAACGTGAAAACGGACCCCCCCCCCAGGGGTCGTCCTTAACCAAACACAGGATGTGCCTTCCCCGCTTCAGTCCCAACCCAGTTTCTGACACTGTTTTAAGGCCCGACCCCCCAGGTGGGCTCATATTGCACTCGTTTCTCGTTCGCCCCCGGTATCCGCTCTTTTTGCGCCCTGCTGGGTCATGCCGCCACAGACCACCAGATCGCCTCGTCCAGCGAAGCATGGAATGGCAGCAGCCTGAGTTTAATTAAATAGTGAAGCGGAGTCGCCGTAGGAACGCCAATCCGGCGGGCTTTGGGACCCAGCAGAGGAGTGGGTGCCACTGGAGTCCCTTTAGAGGGCAACAGGAGTGAACAGAGGTACAAGATGACCAATGAGAGCCTGGCATTCTGGGACATATTACAGGTCTGAAAACATCACTGGAAAGGATGCAGCTAAATGGCGAGGCCTTTCACTCAGAGGGATGGAGACCGTCATTAAACCCAGAGGACTCAAACAAACATTTAATATAGAGCAGGCCAGAATCTCATAACTTAGGAATAAACTGACTCCTGCATGCACTTTATTGCCGCGCTCCCCCTGCCAAACACGGCACTTCAGTTGCTCCTACTCAAATATACGACAAACAAGCTTTTAGCGTCTTCAGTTTTGAGCTGCCTGTAGGTGGCGTAGTGGTTGAGGACCTCAGTATGTAATCGCACTGGCATGTGGCTCAGCTGGGAATCCTAATCAGAATCGCCTCGGCCAACCAGCCAGCCACCAGCTGTGTAAAGGGGCGTAATCGTCAATCCTGAGTGCTGATTGGTTAGAAAAATGAAAACGAGGGATTTGTCGACGAAAGAGAGACTGGCGCCCCACCAGCTGTAATGAAACTGGACGTACATGAAGTGACTGCGATTCTGGATGAGCTGCAGATACCTGCCACAGTGATGGAGGGGAAATATACGAGCCTAATCATCCGTGCACAGTTGAGCATTTTGCCGTAAACTGGTACCGTGCCTCGCCCACCCACAGCAGCCAGGACGCAAATAGATTTATTCGATTTATTTATTTTTTCTGCTGAGCCATCACAACGCAGAACCTCGTGGACGAACGGGAGGGCTTACGAAAGGTCACGTTGCACGGCGCCATCTGTCGGCATCGGCGGAACTGCGTGACCTTAACATTTATCGGATGTTACTGAATGACAGCTGGCAGAAGGTCATCCGGCTCGCGGTGCGCGGCTCAACAAGTCGGCCGCTGATTGGCTGAGCAGGTCAGGTGATCAGGATATTTCCACCTATGCTGGAACATTGATTGGATAAACTCATGCAGGTCAGCCGCTTCCGCATGCATTATGCCACATTGATCACTGTTTCCACACTACGCCACCAAAGGTCATGTGCACGGGTTAAATGGATGTACTCCGAACGTTTCTCAAACGTTTTCTTTCCACGATTTATAGCACGTGGGGTGGGAGTGGAAATGCACGTTTCTGAGCATAGATGGGCAATCCTGCTGGGCGCTGGGCCTCCTCAACGAACTCATTGAGGCCAATTTACTGTCTGAGCAAAGTGAATCAACAGCATGTCTCAGGGCTGAGTGATTCATGTTCGCCGCTCCACTCGAAAATAAATCAACATCTGAAATTACCCCGCAAGACACAGACAAGATGCCGAGGGGGGGTGTAATAGCCTGTCGTGGGAGCGCGCCTTTGGTCCTGACAAAGCGAGACAAGCGGCGGCGTGCAGCGATCTCCGCCGCGGTCCATCCTGCCACAGTCGCCCTGATACAGCTTGCCCAGGCCGAGGTCATTAATTCGCTCCTGACGCCGCGGTTAATCAATCACGGCTTTCCGGGGCCCTGAATGCCACGCATATTGCCGTGGAAACAAATGGGGGATAATCAACAGATCCATCCATTTTCAGGAGACGCCTACCCACCCGGGCGTTGTACCGATCCAGACTCAATCCCAGGAACTGGGGGGGCAACCTGCAGGGAATGCCAGTCGATTACAGAGTGATCTCTCTCCAACTCTGCACTGACGGAAGCTGCGCGGGATTCAAACAGGCTCTTTATCTTTGAAATAAAGAACTGTCTAAAGAAGAGCAGTGGCTAGATAACTACGCTAGTTTGGTTAGCATCGTTTGCTTCAAATAAGTTGGAGTAAACAGTGCAGTATCTCATGGGGAGTATTTAGCAACTTCCTGTCCCCATGGGTCGGTTTGCCGTTCGGAGTCGCCGACCTGGCCGCACTCTCCCTCTGCCCGTTCCGTGTCTTTTCACAGGGCTCCAGAGGGCCAACGCATGCGTCTGCACGCTTTGAAATCCTTAAAACTGAACACCACGAGGACCACGCTGATTAAAACATTGATTGAGAGGTGCTGGTATTTACATCGCCGGTCATGCGTTGAGCATAAATCATCGACCCCCCCGCCCGCAACCCTCCACCCCAAAGAGCTGGGGGTGGTTAGTCCTGTTTAAACACTGGTGTCATATGTGTGACTTACTGAGCTGAGTGGCTCAGTCAGCACAGCGTTTGCGTTACAGAATCGCTCTGTCATCGTTCATAGCAGTGGATTTAAAACATGTGGTGGAAAAGCTTCATCAAAGAGCTCGGGCCGCAGCGCGGCTAAACATCGCCCCTCGATACCGGTCCCTGAGAGATCCCGCCGGGAGGGGCTCCTTCTGACAGCTAGTCTGGCCCGGTCCTGGATAGTCTCTGAACGAGAAGTGGACCAGTCTGTGTGCTGGTGAGACCACCTTCTATGAGCAGAATTACCACCCACTACCAGCGTTCCTGAGCAGACGATCCAGTCAGGCCCTGGTCCTCCTCCGAACTGTGTGGGCCAGGTGTGCTTCACATTACCTCTGAGTGCTAGTCATGTGGAATAGACTGGGCACGCATAGAGGTTGTGGGTTCAAATCCCAGAATTAATAAAAAAAAAAAAGAACAGTATTTCTACTGTAAGTCAATTTGGAAAGTTTGATAAATGTGAGACATAACCAATATTGAAACTGACAGTGACAACGTACGGGCCACAGCCCAATAAAATGCAGCGTGAGGTGGGTTAGGGTAGCCAGTTAATCCAAATCATGTCCACTGACGAGTGCATAAGCAGTACTGACACGTCTGTAGCCAGATGCAATACACAAATGAAAGGCTCACAGCCACTTCTTTGCCCGGTCCTCTTAAATTTAGTAATTATTAATGTGGGGGGAGCCTAGGAAAGAAAAGAAGAGCAGAGGGCTATTTTGGGAACAGCAGTTCTCATCTCTTAAAGCTTGTCACGGTGAATGGGTTGGAGGGGGGGGGGGGGGGCATTGGGGGGTGAAGGGTAAGGGGGGGGGGCAGGAGGGGAAGAAAAAAATGAAACAGGTACCAGAGACTCCTACCGCAGCAGCCGCCCTGTCAGATGAACGGCAGCAGAGGGAGTGTCTGAGTGCAGTCCTGGCCTGCGTACAGCTCAGCTACGCGTCTTCATGTAGCCAGTAAACAAAACCCCAAGCGAAACCGTCGTAATTATACCTGTGATTAAAGCCAGGTTGATATGCATGCAGTCAGCCCCAGCGAGGCGCAAGGCGCTCCGGCCCCCCGCTTCCCAGCCTCCCGCACCCCGCCGTTCTGGAGCACCGGCGCCCACTGCTGGAGTTCCCCGGATGCGCACCTTGGACTGGGCGAGGCTGTTCCTAAGAGAGGAAGCGTCCGCGATTAGAATGTCCCACGCGTGTTTTCTGGAGGTAGCCGCGACTCCGAAGGGTAGCGGCACGTGGCGGCGCCCGGGCTCCGAGCTTCAGAAAATTACTGTGGGGTTATTTTGGGACTGGAAAAAGTTGCAGGCGTAACTGTGCTCTCGGCTCAGGGGAGTTCAGCGCGGAATGATTAGCGGCCGGCCCACGGCGCTCGGCCCGGAACGCTCGCTGTACCTGACCCTGCGGGTGCTGATTTCCACCATGTCCACCATTTTCAGAGCTGATTGACGTACATGCCGATTCTCTGTGTTCCGATGCCTTTTGACATTTTAATGTGCTCACCCTCGAATCCTGGTTCAAAAGCATGATTATTAAGGTTGATTATTTTTGTACAGAAGAGACACGGTATACTGTTAGGCTGTTGAATGGCTTCATCACGCTCAAGTGGTCAAGCCGAAAACCCGAGACTAGGGTGGCGTTGGCTTGGGGGGGGGGGGGCTGTGTCTGTCAGTCTGGGAGGGCCGATTGACTCAGTTATATGCACTGATCATCTGGGCTGTATTTCCCTGCGGTGGATCAAAGGTGATGTGGCCCCTGAACCAGACCGATGCTGGAGAGTGAGGGGCCCTCGAAGTGGGTGGGCGGGACCTTCAGTTGACAGCAGCAAATGACAGGTGGTCCCTCCACCAGTGCCGCCTCCCCACCGTCATTAATAGGCCACTGTGATTCATGAGAATGACTCCATTAGGTATTAATGTACCCGACCGGAGCAGACCAGGGCGGAGATTAGGCCGGGCTCGCTGTCATTGGCTGACGGATCACCTGTCAGGAGATTTCATATTACAGAGATGCAAATGAGACAAAGGGGGCATTTTATCAGGAAGGGGGGGTATGCAGCTGATATGCTCAAACAGTAAATGTGTGTAGATGTCACTGTTTCCAAAACCTTGTGAGAAACAAATAAATGAATAATAACGAATGCTTCGCACGTGCATTAATGAGCCGCATTCGGGATCTGAGGTACGTGGGGTGGGGGGGTGCTGGGGGTTTGGTCGTGTGGGGGAGGGCAGTGCCCGACTCCGTTGGGCTGTCAGCATTCGACATAAGGGTGCATTTCCTTGTTTTTCAGTAGCCATACCTAGCCCCCCCTAGAGGCCAGGACTGTGAATGAGCAGCAGCGGGCTCAACGATGCCTGTTAATATAGAACAGCTGCTCAAAGTCTGGTGCAGATCTATCAGAGAGCTCGCCAGACATACTCAGACTAATCCACTCCAATCATTACCAAACATAAATAACCACTTGCAACAAATTAGTCTCTAACGAGCGGTTATCGCTACCGGCACGGCTTTATAATAAATGTAGTTGCATTTTTAATTTGCTCGATAGCCATGTGTCGGGTATATCACCTGCCCTGTCTGGTGCCTGCGGGAGCCTCGTTGTTGTTTCCTTGCGAGCGATCGTCGTTCATTTCCGCGGGGCCTTGGCGGGGCTACGCAAGCGGCCTGCGTTCCCGGGAAAACACCTGGCCTTCCCAAGGCTGGAAGCATCACACCCTTCCTTCTGGGTCCCCTGTCCCTAACCCTGTCACTCGCTGCCCTATGAGTCTCCGTCACTGTGACGTTCTGCACGTTACCCAGTTTACGATGGCCGCTTCTGTCTCCTCTGTCTACTGGACGAGGTGAGAATTTCCTAGAGATTCGGGTCGAGCGCTTCCCTTACGGTCTGAAGTGGCACCTTGGGTGTCGAGGTTCAGCATCGCACTTTGCCCTTCAAAGAGGTAAAACCATTAACAGATGGGGGGCGATGGAGAGCCACGTGATGGCTGAGCTTAATATAGGTAGCGGACGGCCAGACAAGGGCCCCAAAGTCTCCCAGATTCTGACGCCATATCACTGCCGTCACTGAACACCTCCTGGGGTGTCAGTCCTCGGAGCCAGGGGTCCGTCAGACTTGTTCATTTCGGCTGGGCCTCCACGGTGCCTTGAAGTCTCCTCCTCGTCTCTGCCGCCATTGCGGTGGCTGAGTCATCTTCCCTTTCCCGGAAAGTTCCATCTGGACTTCATCGCCACGTCAAACGGAAAGCAAGTCCCTGTCGTTAGTATTTAATTTTTTTATTTTTTATTTATTTATTTATTTTTACACGTGGCGCCTGGGAGATGAAGAAAATCGGCGGCGAGATAAGAAAGCGGATCCGTACGAAGCTAATCAGGAAGCTGGTCGGCCATCTGCCAGCGCGCCGGAGTCACCTGATCAGGAACACGGCAGAGTTACTCAGGCTCCCCGTCACACGCCCTCCATAGCCGCCATAGCCGCACGTCATTATGGTAACAACGTCACCTCGGGGGTGACCAGGGGCCCATGTGACTTGAACATAGCATTCTCCAGAACCAATGATCTCCAGAATTTTGGTTTCCGTCTGGATGTTTTTTCCGTCTGCATGTGTACACACCCCCCCCCTCCCCCCCCCACTCCACTGCACTCCTGGCACTCCTCCATCCCGCCACCTCCTGCTCACTGCAGCAAATCTCACCATAAGTGACGTAATCGTCCCCCCTTCCCACCGTTTCGTTCACCTTCCCCCACGCGTCTCCTCGCTTACACACACCTTCAGGTAGATTCCAGGAACGGTCATTTCTGCTTGGTCTAATGGCTCTCCGCTCCACCACTATTCTAGAACATTCCATTTCTGGCACATCTTCCTCAGAAGGTCATCGTGGCAGCCAGGAAAGGGAATCGGCCCGGGACCAGCTGACTCCCACAGACGCTAATGTGCTAGCAGGGTCTTTACGGTGTAAATACATCTCGTGACTTTGCCTGTCGTTGGTCCTCCACGCCACGGCGTGCCGGAGCCGCTGTCGGTGTTCGGCGGGCCTCCTCGGTCCCTGCGGCATAGCTACCACACCCACCCCGAAGACGGCGACTGACTCGCCAGAACGAGCCAGTCCGTAGCGATCCACGGGTCAGACATTCTTACCGTTGGGGCGATCTCAGCGCTGCTGTTTAACAGATCGACTCCCTTATCTCGCATTTTAATATCTTTATCATTAAATACACCGCAGTTAATTGGCGTGACGTTTGATTAAGTGCATAGGAATAGCCGGAGGAAAACGGCGAACTGTCCTGACCTCGAATTGTGTGGTTCTCTTAAATAGGTAACTGTATTTTTTTCTTCCCTTAATGGAATGTATTTTTGTTCCCAGCCATTCTACGGGAATCCATTATCCAGAGCCTAGATCCACGACAGTTGCCAGCACAGGTCAATCCTTGCCCCTCCCACTTGTAAGGGAATCCTCCCAGCTACAGCTCCGCCCGCACCCCCTCCCCAAAAATAGGGCAAGCGTTTGTCGTCTCTGGAAAGAAGCGCCCCCCCCCCCCCCCCCCCCCCCCTCCCTTCGCGCCCCCCCGTCGTGCGCCTGTCTCTCGTCCTGTGCGTGTCTCCTCCTGTGGACCGGCGGCCGGCGG
>JAABNY020000111.1:1276550-1290047 GCA_015164015.2 Brevimyrus niger | reverse complement strand
CGCGGAACTTTAGTTATTACCCGCAGACACCAAATGAGCCCCCGCAGCTAGGCATCTGCAGTTAAAACAGCAATGAACTATATGTCCCCCTCGGAACTGGCATCTGCCCCCCCCCCCCCCCGTATTATCCCTCCATCTATAATTAAAGTCAGCCAGCGAGCCGCGGCCGAATGGCAGGATTCATATTTTATCAGGGACCTGGAAATTGGGTTTTGGCGGGCTTGTGATGTCCCAGCAGCCTGTCCCCCACCCCTCCCCCGTGTGTGTGTGGACCATGCCTATGCACTCACACGCCTGTCTCTAACGCACGACGGCTTGATGGGATTTCCCCTCACCCTGAGCTGCCGAAATAACTCATCTCAGCCTGGTTCACCAAGAACCGTAAATCTTTGTACCCTCTTTTCCATTTGCTGGGGTCTTTTTTTGTAGGTGTTTGGGCTTCCAAGCCCCTTCCAACAACCATCGCGGGCCTCTGCTCTTGTCCCCCTTCAGCTCTCGATGTAGGCGTCCCGTACGATAAGATCCTCCACAGCAGACCTGTCCGAGCTCGGACAGTTGGCGGAAACATCAGACGCTGCCCAAAGACACGGTTTCCTTGCCTCTTACGCATTCTAGGTCCCTTTGAGGGATGTGTGTCTGGTTGAGCCTCCACGTCTGAGGTGGTACTGCCATACCTGGCTTCCTTCAGTCCCTGGCATCCTCTATAGCTCAACATTTCATTAACAGTGTTACCGTGCGGATCACAATCGGGACACTGTGCTGAAACAATGGTGCCGTCCTTGTGATGAGACATAAAATTTAGGTTCACACTCTCTCAGGCGATAAAAGATCCCTGGGCATCTTTCAAAAGGGTAGGGATGGAACCCCAGTGTCCTGCCTAAAATTGCCCACTGTGGCTCTAACAAATCTGGCCTCCTAATGCTTTAGCTGCTGTGTGGTGGGCATACTGGCTGCCGCCGCATCATCCTGGTGGGGGCTACACAATGGTGGTGGTTGGAGTGGCTCCCCACTGGTTCTGTAAATCGCTTTGGGTGTCTTGAAAACTGCTTTATAAATGTAACCTTCATTCATTCATTCATTCATTCATTCAACACTGCAAAGGTTGTAGGTTCAAACCAGGGGTAAATCATAACCTTTCTCTAAATTATAAACTTCTTTGGTGAAAAGCACTACAAAACTGGATAACAAAAATGAATAGTACCTCCTCCCCACCCCTCGTCAGCAAATTGCGGACATTCTTCACGTCAGTTCTGGCCATTCTCTGGTCCGCTGTGGCACAGTGGGCCAGCCATGAGACGGTGATTTGGGCTGCATGCTTCCTGCCGGGATTAGCCGCCTTAACGGCATTACCGCGCTGGCTGGAAGGGACGCTGCGTAGGCCTGAGCGGGGTGCCATGGGCGACCGCCAGCGAGGCCTCTGCCCCTCATTCTGCAGACTCCAGTGGATTAATTCAGATTACCTGCTCATTACTGCCTGCAAAAAGAAGGAGTAGGGTAAGTCGTTTACATTAAAATGAGTTAATTAGGCCTTGTGATCATCAAAATTGCAGCTCAAGGCGCACTTAATGATAGATTATGCGGCTGCGGTGGAGGCTGATCAAAGTGCTTTTCAGAGCTGATGCGTTTACGCAAGCTGCTGCCCCAAGAGTCACGCCCCCACCCCGGCCCGCCACGCCGCACACCTCAGATAATGCAGCATTTCAGGGTATAGAATTCACCACGCTGGTGTTTGCCAGCAGCGTTCGCTAAGCTGCCGAGTGCATCCTCATTGCTGCCGGCTGAGGGGGGAGCTGTTTATTTTCTGTCTGGCCCATCTCGCAGGGGGGTTCCGCTGGTGTGAGGAGGAAGCCAGCCCTGCATCCCCCCCCCCCCCCCCTCCCCAAGCGACGCACTTCACAGACACCCCCATGCAGCTGCCCCTGTTCTGCAGTTCTGGGCTGCGACTTGAAAAAGAAGCAGAAGCATGTGATCTGGAGCCAGGTGGGGAGGGGGGGCGTCAATGTTAGGTTTATTTGGGGGTAGGGGGAGTACCAGTGTGACATGGCAGGTATATGCAGGAAACGGAGCCACTGTGGGGACAGAAAGAAGAGCCAAACATGGGAGAGCAGGAGAAGGAATTCAGCACAGGCGCTCTGCAGCAGACAGGACATCCAGCTGCGTTACCAGGGCGACGCTAAACAGATCATGCCAATATCGACGAGTCGGTGATGTACAGGGACAGGTGGTACTATAGCTTTAGAATGTAGTACTGCAGAACACAACTTTTGAATGTGATACTATATAACACAGCATTAGAATGTGGTGCTACAGAACACAGCAATATAATGTGATACTGCAGAACACAGCTTTTGAATTTCATACTATAGAACGCAGCATTACAAAGACGTACTACAGAAAACAGCATTAGAACATGATATTGCAGAACACGGCATTAGAATGTGATACTATAGAACACAGCATTAGAAAGTAGTACTACAGAACACAGCATTAGAACGTGATATTGCAGAACACGGCATTAGAATGTGATACTATAGAACACACCTTTAGAATGTGCTACTATAGAAAAGAGCAGTGTAACAGGGAATGAGAGTGTACCACACGTACCGAGCCCCGTTATCAGTGTGCTTAGCCTGTCTCCAGCACACTATAGTGTTCCATTTGCAGCCCCTGTGCTTGTGACACCAGTGCCTGGGCCCCTTGATCCATGTCAGAGTGTGTGGAAATCCCAGAGTGACCTCCCCTTTCCTGAAAGGGAGAGAGGGGGGAGGTTGGGTGGGTGGGCACAGGCATACAGAGGCTATGCCGGGATCGGAAGGCCCAGCAGCGTTAATGACCACCTGGCCTTTACTGTAATTACTCTTGTTACAGTACAGAGGATCCCGCCCTGATTCCATCAATTCATTTCCCATGTCGGCTAGTCCAGTGCAGAGTCACAGTGAGCTTGGAGCCTCAGAGCATCACTGGCACACTAGTTATGGCACACACACACACACACACACACACACATTTGTATTCATATCTTTGTGGGGACTTTCCACTCATTTCTAAGGGCAAAACTTTAATCCCAACAATGATGACCTTAACCCCTACCCAGCCCTAACCTTAACCATAAATAATCAAACAAAAAACAAGTCTTCATTTTAGTGTTATGATTGCAGTCACACATTTTTATAGAATTTTCCCTTGTGGGGACCGAAACAATGATCCCCCATGACATAAAAAATACAGGTTTTTAATCACATCGTGGGGACATTTGCTCATCTCATTGTAACAGATACAAAACCATACAGAAATGCATCCACACACAAACTCTTTAAGGGCAATTTATGGCCATCGAACCCCCCCCCCCCCCTAAAAAAAAATAAATCCCATCTAATGCCAGGAACCCTAGCATTGTGTTCAAATAACATTTCTGCAGTAATTGAAATAACAGCTGGTGAGTCAGGTTCTGCCTTGGAGACACAGGCGCGGAGTCCACCAACAACAGGGAGACGTTGATTAAACCATGCAGCTCTTAAGCTGGGAGTGTAACGTACCCGAAGTATGGGAATCGATCGCTCCACAAGCAGCTAGATTGTGGATAATTAACGGAATGCAGGAGACGTGATGTTTGTACTGGTGAATGGAGTTAGCGGACGGAACCCTTCTCTTGTTTTCAGTATCACCCTTTTCCGTCTACAATAAAAGTTGCCCGTCTACTTCAAGGAACATCTGGACAAAACAAAATCGGACACGTTACTGGGAACAATCCATCACGCACTTCACCTATTTCTATGTCACAGCACAATCCTAGAGGGAAACGGAAAGTTTGTGATGCAGCACACCCACATTCAGAGCATATATAAACATTCTGTAGCAAGTGTGTGAGTCATTGTAATAAAGGGGATGACAGTTCTTTCAATATGGAGGCTGCTCTATTAACAGCCACTAGCACTGGCACAGACAGGGAAGCCCACAATTTACACAACACTCCCGGATACAATGTAACAAAGCGCACACATTTCACCCCCAACATTACACAGCTAGGACATTTACAACTAACAGAAATGATGTCATTCATATATCAATTTACCCATTTGCAAAGCATGCCTGAGACTGCATAATTAGTCCTGCTTACCAACCCAGTGGCATCACATTATGTCAGCCAATCGTGGGCAGTGGGTGGGATCAGAACCTTGGACACGGTGAAGCCATAGCGCTGAAGCGGTGATCGTGGTTCCATGTCGCAAAAGTGTATGGGCAGCGTAACGGAGCACGAGGAGCAGCTGCGTTTTCCCGCCTCAGTCTTGCTGTTCATTCGCAGCTGAAAACTCTCTGTACATGAGTCCCGTGCCGTTATTTCATCTGATTTTAGATTGAGTCTTGCTGTTATACCTTTGAAGAAAGTACTTATCCTGAACTGTTGTAGTTTGTTGTTATGAGCCTCTTTTGAGTAAGGCTCAATAAGTAGACTTGAAGCAAAAGGGGATCCAAACGCCCTGTCCAGGAAGAACACCAGTATAATACCGAGTGATAATTAATTGGGACACTTTTTATTGGGAGAAAGAAGAAAGAAAAGTAGAACTCAGCATAAACAAAAAAAAAAAAAGTACAGTACATCAAAGGACACAAACACCTACCTACCTCACAATGGGAATAAAAAAAGCCAAATATGTCCTCCACACCCAACTAGCTACTCTGATCTACACCTACAAACAAAAAAAAAACAAACAATTAGTATAAGTCCTCTCCCAAAATCTAACCTCAATTCACACAACAGAAAAACTCGACACACACCTCCAAATCACAGTCTTTTATGGCTCTTAGGGCTCACAAGCAAGCAAACAACAACCGAGTGAGGGTGCGAAGTCTTTGCTGTTTGGGCTATTTAGAGCCACAGACGGCGAGGTCATCCAAGAAGCTGACCTATCCATGTTCAGCTGTAGTCAGTCAGGCAAGTTAAGCCAATTGAAGCAGAAATTCAATTTAAACAAGAAAAATAAAAACAGTTTTGAGAGTGTAACACTGTCTATAGGGGTGAAAACTGACAGTTCCTTTGGATATAAACATAAACCAAGTGAGAATGTAAATATATATCCCGCAGGCCCTACAGGCAGAGAGGGGACTTACCAGGCGGATTCTTACCCAGCATCCTTTGTGCCAGACGTTCTGTGGGTTTCCCTGCCTGACATAAAGAGGCCAGTGAGGGCAGGGTGACTGCCTACACGTGCTGGTGTCAGTCAGGATTTATTTTACTGTGTCTCTTTACCCCAACCTTTCACTTTGACTCTTTCTCTCTTTGCCCCCGAGTCAAGATCATAATGATGGCCTGATGGGACAGAGGGGGCAGCAAGCTGTGGGTCTGTACGATGGAGACCGCCATGTCCGAGCAGCCAGCCTTCCGTCTCTGAGGTTTGGGGGGCACAGGACCCACCCCAAGCCCCGAGGGGCCTGAGTAATTAAAATCTTGTGGAGAAGGATCAAGCGATTAGGCCGAATGAATTAAACATGTTTGGGGGTGGGGGTTCCAGGGAGGAGGTGGGACAGGCCAGCGGAGCGTGCAGGGGGTGTGCGCACTGACTTACACATTGCACCTGTGGTTGAGTGTTAGTGGCAAGGGCAGCAGTGGGGGTCCTGGGGCCATTCGAGAGTGTGTGTGTGTGTGTGTGTGTGTGTGTGTGTGTGTGTGTGTGTGTGTGTGTGTGCACATGTACGTGTTCACAGCCTGTAATAGGATGTTAAGGCATGTCCTACTTGGGGGGGGACGGGGGCATCTTAGGAGAGCTAAAGCACCACAATCCCCCCCCCCCCAGTAAATATACCCACATGCTTTTTGGGGGTTTCCTTTGAAAGCGCGTGGCTGTCAGCTTGGGACGTGCTGGATCCTGACAGCAGGGGCTCATCATCAGGCGCAGGGGAATCGGGCATTTTTCAGAACGCAAACGCTGCCTTTTTTCATCTCTTCTGGATCTCCTTCGCCCTCTTTCCTGCCTATGGCTAAACCCCCTTGGCCTTCCTGCGCCTTAGCATGGTGGAGCTAAGAATCCCATGTTCAGTCACAGCTTGTGCCAGGTGACGCACATACGTGACCTGGCCACCTGCTAACCCTGCAGCTGTCACCCCTTCCTGTGGAGCTTGGGCTGACCTGCACCCCCTGTGACGTGGGACCGCAATGCCCCGCCCCTTCCCGAGTCACCGTGCGATGTGATTGGGCCTTCCGGATACCCGTCTTCCTTGTGCCGTCGCTTCCTGGCTCTGGCAGCACTGCTGAGGTCCCTGTCATGCTGTTAGGGGGGAGGGTCGTCTTCCTTTCCGTCGTATGCCGTCCCATCTGCCCCGTTAGTGGCTTCGAGGCGACACTTCTACTGATCGCTTCGGATCTTGTGTGAAAGCACCTTTTTTTGACCTCGGAGGCCTGCTTGCCCATCTACCTCTGAGCCTGCTGCCCAGATGACACATCTCGTCTTTCACCATGGTGATGAGGTCTCAGAGGCGTGCACCTGTCAGTCTAGAAGTACCAGAGTAGCTGATGTCACGCTAAAAACATTCATGGCCCATCGCATCCACTTCCCGTTCCGTCCGTGATGTTTCTGAAGCGCTCTGGGGCATTCGTTTTGATTAATTTTGCTGTAAGACTTGCTTGGGATAGAAGAACAGAATAGGAACTTTATTAATATTAAAGAACATAATGTATTAGTCGGTTTTACACCAGGTCAGGTGATGATGTCAGAGTAGAAGCTGTGTGAGGGTGCAATACCGAGGCTTCGGGAGCGTTAAGATTATAAATATACTTTTAGTGTTTGGCGTAGTTGGCGAATGATGAAGGATTCGGGTCGGTTTTAGGATTAAAAGTCAGCCCTGGTCGCACTTTGGGGCAGCTCTCCTACTCAGCAGGATGCTATTCATCGCCTCGAACCCTCTAAGGTTGAAGAGTCCGCCATCCATCATGTTGAGGATTCAGCCCCCCCAAGGCTAATGGACTTGCTAGGGTGGGGGCTGGCTGCCATTGGGGGGGCAGCTACAGCCAGTCGGACATCTTTAACACATGAACCCCCGCGACCTCCTCTAACCGCTGGCAGCGCGTACTCCCGCGAAATGCACCTTTGGTTTTTGTTAATGCAGCATGGCGTTAGCATAGGGCTCACCCATCACGAAAACAATGGGACAGTCAGTCATCCTCACAGCAGCAGAATTACTGTCACTCCAGAGAGACGCAAACCCCATAATACAGTCGTGTTTATCTCGTATATTTTAGTACTCATTGATTTAAGTATTGGTTACTAATAACCCCACACCGGTAATAAAATAAAAGTCTCGTTTTAATATAAATTCCAAAATACCTGATCACTTTAATCGCTATTACAGTAGGGTATAGGCGGCCTTATTATTTCGAAAAGATATAAAAAGTGACCCATGTTTTTTTCTCATATTTTTAAATATTTGTCGGGAGTAACAACGAAAACGGAACAAGCCGCTTCAGCAGAAATCAGTGCATTTTACCTTTCATTTTAAATAAAACGTGGGGTTACTAACTTTGGTCAGTGAGATATTCAGCTCGAGAAAGTCTGCACACACATGCACACGCATTTACGTCTATGTAACAGTCGTATTGCCTTGTTTGTAGGGTTTGAATATTACCCCATTGCTTTTGGTTTTGCTAATTTTAGGTTTATAATGGAATAATATAGATTTGCGGTAAGACATCTTGCGTGACAGTCTGGGAGTGAGTGTTCCTGTGTTCTGACGAGTTCGGCTACCTATTGAGACGTGTTATCGAGCCTTTCTGTGCGTATGCAGTTCTGCCGTTTTACGATTAGGGTTTGGTTTTAGCGGTTAGGGCTAGGGTTAAGGTAGGGGTTTTTGGGGGTTATGGTTAGGGTAAGAGTTAGGGTTAATGCTATCGATTAGCATATCGAAATAACATATAAAAAATAACTGTTAAAATGTGGAAACTTTGACGAACATGAAATCACGAATAAAACACGTCGATTTATCCAACATTTCATACATACTGTGTTTGAAAACTTCTCGGATTAATGATTTTAGGACAGAGCAGCCGCTCTATTAGGAACATTACGGTTTTTTGGCTGACGGCGTTAGACTGTTAACCGGAATGGCACATTAGTGCAAAGGGGCTGCATACGCTAAAGTACGACTTGCGTGGTGGTCAAAAGAGTTTGATGTTCATTGGTGTGGGAAACCGCGGTTCTAGTCTTAACCTCGCACTTCCATCCGGGTCTTCAGGTCCTGCAGTCCACCACCATGGGGCGGAGCCACTGGCAGACCAGGCAGCAGATACAATGAGCCCATTTGCACGAGACTGACCCAGGTTTAGACTCTCAAATTTCTGCAGGATTTGTTAGGCCTCTGAGAGCAAGGCGGACTCTCTCGCACACACATACTTTGAGACTATCCAGGACAACGCTGGCCCCCAAACCAGGGTGGAGCCAAATGAAATCCAGCCCCAGAGACAAAGTCCGGTGTTGTGTATATCCAGACTGAGAACCTTTACCTCACCCCCACCGCAAAGCACATCCATCTGCCGATCCCCATGACCCCCAAGTCTCCCTCCCCAGGTCTACTGTAAGTCCTACTCCATCAGCAGGAGCTTAGCGGTGTGTAAAGTGCCATGTCTCCCCTCATCCCGTGGCGGCCATGCCGCCATCTTACCACCACACCGCCATAAGGGGGCAACAAGGTGAAAAGTCGCCCCCCCCCCCCTTTTAAGCAAGCGACAGACGAGGTCGGAGGTCACCGCACAGACAATACGTCACACTAGCAGATTCCCGAAACACCGCAGGACAGATTTTCCCCCAGCGTAGGTATCAGGCCACACTATCATTCCTGGGGCTGCTCTGGGTAACATCATTTGCCAGCTGAATATATAGATAGTAGAAAACCATTCCTTGGTAATAAACTTTATAGCAAACGCAGGGCCTGCTTCCTGATTGCGTTTGTCTTTACAGCGTCAGTAAAGGTTCAGAGACTTGTGTGTCTGTCTACCTCAGCACCTTCCTTCCAGTTGTCCCGTCTGCCCGTTCCCTGGAAAGATACTCCTCTCTGTACGCTGGTCCTCCACCGTGCTCTGGGAAACATTCCGGGCTTTGATCCCATAGCCAGGCTGGCGTCGTCCTCCCCCTCGTGGCATTAATCTGCCGCTGTGGTGCCCCCACCGCTGCCGTCCTGTCGATTTGCCTCAGACAAACGGACTCCAGGTTCAGTGGAAGCCTGCAGGTTGGGCATGGGTTTGATGATGGAATCCAGGGGTTGTCACGGTAACAGCCAGGAGATCCCAGCTAGCACTAACTTGGTTACAGAGCCCAGTTTCGGTGTCGGTTCCCACCCTCTGGTGCACAGTGATGCTGGTCCAGCAGTGGCGCCTCTTTGCATGTCTGCAGCGTCTAAATGAACTTGGCACCCGTGTGTTTCTGGCCCTGATACCTGCCTTTCATGGCTGGCACACCACAGCTGCCAAGCAGAGGGAGTCTATTTCCCAACCTGAGCCGTGGCGGGCCGTCCCCGTCCTCGTTAACGGCGTTCCCCATGTGCACGTGGCGGCCTGGGCTCCGGCGGGATGAATCCGTAAAGGAGGCCAGCGCTAAAGAGGCGCGGCTGACGGGCAGGTTGCTAAGAGCTCCTGAACATATGTGCGGCTGCAGACATTTTGCTTACACAAAAATGTTCTGAGGGCAGAAGTAAAAATTATTGGTTCAGATCAAGAACCAATTACATTGTAGAGGAGCAACTAGAGGAGGTAGGACCAAGACGTCTGACCAGCTGGCTGAAACTCCTCTAGTTGCTTGGATTCACCTCCTCTACAATCTGATTGGTTATCTCTCAACCAATCATTTTCCTTCTGCCCTTAGAACATTTTTGTGTAAGTCAAACTCCCTTGAGCCTGTTGGACGGGTACTTGAAGGTGGTCTGCATTTATAAATATTTTGCACAGAGCCTCTGGTTTCATCCTAAGCACCTTGCAGGTATCACCTGTTTATGTTAATATTACTAGAGGGATTCAGGATCAAAGGAACCAAAAACTGATCCTGGGATTTCTCCCCACTCAGAGGTCCAACAGTAAACCCCTGTGAAGAGAGAACAGGGCTGGATAATCCTGCTTGGCAAGTAGAGCACCTCAGAGCCTGGTCATCCTGTCACCAGGCGAAGGGATGCAGGACACAGGGTGCCTGGACTCAGATAAGGAAGTAACTCCAGGTGCACAGGGTCCACTTGGGTTATTTTTAGGAAAATGTGGCCATGAATGGCCGCCGCGGCCGGTCTCCGGCGCCATGGGCAGACTGGCAAAGATGGGAGGAACATGCAGCCTTCAGTACACTAATCTGGGGCACCAGAAACCTTTGTTTGAAGGCAGTCCTGGAATGTGGAGATAAAACCTGTGACGGTCCGGTTTTTGGGCGGGGGGTGGGGTGGTCAGACATGAATAGTAAGCAATCAGAGACACTTCGGGTTTGCTTTGACCGGGGCGTCTCTGTGCCATTAGTCACACAGCAAGAAAATCCCTCTTCGAGCACCTAGAGTCTCCCCTGTGAGGTAGACTGAAAACCAGATCCCTCTCTTAAAAGGCATTTAATGGCGCGATTCTGCACATGAATATGCTGTGATTTCCTCGCTCGCTCTCGTCCTCCCTGGGGAGGCGATGGTTCTGCGTGCCTGCGCTTCGGAATAAAAAAATATAACCCTGAAAACGTCTCTAACATTTCCAAGCTGTTTGTTTATAAATGTACTTTACGGCCCCTTTGGGGGAGCGGCGTGTGGAGTACTTCCGTGTGTTTGAATATGGTGGCGACTGCTTCAGCACATGCGTGTACATGTGGAGGGTGATTTTTGGAGGAAACAACGGTCCCGTTAGCAAAATCTGTGTCAACAACGGACGGGATTGCACGTTTCTGTGTGAATCTGTTGTTGTGTTACACAGGAGAATCTGTCTTTTTTTGGAGAGGGGGAGCGGGGGCCTGTGAGGGTTTGTTCGGGAGGACTGCTGGCCTGATACCCTCCAAGTTAAAAAAAAAGGCAATTGCAGCCCTTTTCTGCCATCTAGTGGCGGTCTCTGGCGATATCGCTGACGCCCGCGAGCCGGGCTGACTCAGCAGTACGCAGTGAGCGCGCGCTGGATAGAGCAGCTCATTAGCGACTGTCTATATTACCGGAAGGGGGTCAGCACAAGTCAATGAGTGCAGTTTTAATTCACCAGCACTTGTCGGACGTTCGTCACAGATTTGCATATAAATCGCTTTCATATGATGGCCCCGGATTATCCGCTAATAGTTGCTTGCATAGGAACTCAAGGGTATGGTGGAAAGTTCAGGCTGGTCTTTGTACACAACGATGGGGGTGGGGGGCAGATTTATACAGAAGTCTCACACATCTTCAGTTATCTTCTATCAGTAAAGTTTGAAAAACTGGGCTTGGTCTCAATATCTTTCACAATCCAGTCAGAGAGGTCCAAACCTCTGGAAGTACTTGCTTTTTGACATAAAAAAACTCAGCGGAGTCTTTTTGTCCAAAGCCTTGCTTCTTTTGAGGCTCCATTCCCTGGACTCAAACTGCCACTGTACCTTTGAGTGCATTATTTCATTGACCAGCAAAATTCCAGCTGTTTAAATAAATCTCAGAGTTGCTTACGTCACTTTGGGGAAATTAGCACACCAGGCAAATAATGCTCACAGCTGGATGCAGTTGTGTCCGTGCGACGCATTTTCGCTGTGCTCTCTGAATGCTCCCCCAAGTGTAACCTGGACATGCTGACCTGACGTATCTCTTGAGGCTTCTCAGGCAGATCTCTCCTGGTCGATACCCCCTGTCCCTCACCGGAGGACCCTGGACCTTTGCCATGGCAATGATGGTCCAAGCTCACACTTTGAGCTGCACGCCTGTAATTCCGGAGTCTAGGGGGCCCGTTCAAGGTGATCGATTGACCATGTTTTGGAAAACAGAAACTGTGTGGCATTCCAGCTCTTATGACGGGATTTGGCTTCCCTCCCAGGCTCCTGATTCCATGACTATTTGCTCCACAGCAGAAGATAAAATCTTAAACATGTCAGCCACGGAAGAGGAGTTTAATATTTCCATGAAGATTTTCGGATAATGTATATGTGTTGTATGTCTCCTGTCGTCAGTTATGTCATTTGGTCCAGCTGACGTTGTATAATGCTAATGGGCTGACGCAGCAGCCCTATGGAAGGTTCCAGAAAGACACGAAGCTCCCTTTATAAGTGATTGGTGTGCACTTTGCTTGCATGCTGCCTGTCTGCTGCACAGTTGCCCGAGCTATCCTACAAACCCTCTGTAGCAGTCACAGTCATCCCAACCAGCACCCCCCGCCCCCCCCCCATCCCATAATACCTCACCAGTGCTTTTCGGCAGACAGAACAGCTCTGATAAACTGCATCCTTGGGGCTACATTACCCGCGCATCCCTAACAACATGATAGGACACTCCGCGCTGTTCAAGTGGGGGGAGGGGGGGGGGCTTGCTGATTTATCAAAGGCCTGAGGGCCCCTGGAAGGCGGACGATGAGCAATGGCCCCCGGAGAGAGCGGCTCGCATTGCGGCTCATACGGGCTGGTACGGACCGGGCCCACATGGCCTCGTTGTTAATCAGCCCCGCATTCTCTGAATCTGGGCGGGGGGCCATTGAGACAGACGCTCCAGAGAATACAGAGCCGGCCGCCAGTTTCGGGGACTGTGAGTCTGTCCTGTCCCGCTCGCTTCTGGTCCATTCCCACCGAAATGTTTATTTTAATACATTTATAGCTGCATAGCAGATGTTTCTGTTCACAAAGCCCATTGCTGTGCTCCTTCACAGAGCTGAAGATATTTAGTGAGTAAATTGGGGTTAAGTATGAGTATGTATTAAGGGCTGCAATGAGCCCCCCGCCGAGCCTGGGACTGCGTTTCATGATCGGCCCTCTGTGCGTCCGTCACCTTGCCTCTCGCATCCTGCAGTCTAAAACGTCCCAGCTCCCATTTCCTGCTACTGTCTCTCGGGAGCGCAGCGGAGCCCCCCCTCCCAGCCCTCCCGATCCCCCTCTCCCACGGCCTGAGCCCCCTGGGGGGTGGGGCGGGAAAGTCCAATGACACGGCTCTGCTTTCGATGGAAGGGTTTCTCAGCACCCGTCCAATCGGGGCAACTTGGACAAACAATACCCTACAGAGTGACTCACTCAAATAATTGTTGCTTTCACTTGTATCAAGTTACATCTCTTCTCCTCCCCCCGTTTTCCAGAGTCGTTTATAAACCAAGGGCATTTGGGATGTGGGGCAGTTCCCGGCTTTAGACATGCTGGGAGGTTTTCGGGGTGTGAGGTCCAGGCCACACCCAGCAGGGCGGCGACAGTGGGTGGTGGTCTCCATGGGATTCCACTGGATACCCCTGTCTCCGTGGCAGCAACCAGGGACAAAGGTGTCCTGGGTACCAGGATTGGAGCATAGTGCTCTCACACCAGGGAGAGAGAGAGGGAGAGAGAGAGAAAGCGAGAGAGTCTCCTAGGCAGTGGCCTC
>JAABNY020000111.1:1235730-1253771 GCA_015164015.2 Brevimyrus niger | reverse complement strand
GTTTTTGGTGTGTTAGCTATGTGTGGGGGGTCGGAGTGACTGATGTAGTGAAGTACTGCTGTGTCTTGAGGGGGGGGGGGGGGGGGGTGGGGGGGGGGGGGGGGGGGGGGGGGGTTTGAGTTTCACCGAAACATTTTTACTTTATTTTAAGAAACAAAACTTGGCAAGCTTTGCAATTTTAATGATTGTTCCTTTTCAGGATTATGTAGTACGTGTTTTATAAATCAGTTTGAAGTTTACCTCCGCTGATTTTGCATGAGCGCGGCATGCGTTCTCCAAGATGATCATAATCATTTTCATCCTTGCTGGGTTTCTGAGAAATATGTTGAGCTTCTTTTTACAACAAAATCACGTTGCGTTATTTGATTTTTCTTTTTTTCCTCTCCAATATTGTGCAGCCCTAATATATTATACCCAATAAAACTGTGGTACCTGGTGCAGTGGAAAAGTGTCCTGAGAAGACAGAAGACTTCAGCCGTTTGTGAGAAATAGCGAAACCTCTAGGTCTCTGTTTCTCTTCTCCAAATTGGCGGGGGGGGGGTTCCCAGTTTTATAGTTATATGAAGATTCCAGGCTGTGGAAACGCTGGTGAGTTGTGGCCAAGCAACACCAAACACGAGAAGGTGATTGGGGCTACCGAATAGCCGGGCTTTCACCGCCCCTCCGAGGCCCCCTGTTCCTTTTATGGGGGCGAGAGGCCGCCTTTGAAGAGTCTTGGTTGACGTGGTGCCCTTAGGCTTTGGCCGTCCCAGAATTCCCTTATAGGGTAACTACGCGTGGGTTTGAAGGCTGGCGTCTGGGTTGAGGCTGAGTGATACCCGGTACCGTCTGACGGTGGAAACGGGCCCTGGCGGGAACTCGCCATTCAGCCCCGGAATGAACCAGCGGCAGCCGGCGAGGAATGCGCCGAACGGCGTGCCGGGAGTCAAAGCCATCGCTAGGGAGATCATTTCTGTTTGGGCTCCCTGACTGAATAACAACGTGGCGTGATGCAGCCTCCAGCAGAACCGGCTCTGGGACACAATGGAGCAGAGGCAGCGTTCTGAAGCTTCTTCAAAGGAGGACGAACCCTCGAATTTGCATGTGGAAGGAGACGCGTGACGTGATTTCTGGCTGTTTGTTTTCAGACTGAAGCTCTGGAATCTGTAACCCGAAGCTGCAATGGAGGGTCGCTCTTAGGCGAACCGATCGCCACGGCGACCAGGCAGAGTACTGTTTATCATGGGATGCGCCCCGTTCTGTTTGATAAACGCAGAAGGTGTTTTGTCTGCGCTTTTAGCCTTGGTCATTCACTGAAGCTTTTTTAATGTTCTTTTTCTTTTTATTTTTTGCGGGGGATTGAGACGGCGGTCTCCAGATGCCAGACGAGCGGCGTGATCTCTTGGATGTGGCCCCAGCCGCACACTGAGACGCCTCCCTAAACCAGGGGTTGCATGTTAACCTGATCGTGGTATTGAGGCGGGTCCCTCTTGGCGAGCCGGTCAGCCCCAGGTTCGAGGCATGGAGTCCAAGCTGTGCCCGTTTCGCACACTTCCCAGGTTTAATACTTTTAACAAAAGTTTATAGGTTTTTGAAGTCTCTTTGGCACAGGAATTGGTTGTGTGTGTGAGCGTGAGAGACATGTGTGCATGTGTGTCTGAGACAGGGACCGCTGTGAAGAGGGGGGACTGGGGATGCGACTGAGGGTCACGTGTGGCAGCTGTGTCTGTCCTCTTCCTTTCTTTGATTTACTTCTAAAGTAGTTGTGCTTCCGCACTCGCGGTGTCTCTCCGTCGCCGGTTCTGTTTGGTGCAGTTTGTGGATAAACGCAGTAGGGTTCATTTATTTATTTATTTACCTTTTCGCTTAAATAGATACTGAGACGGGTAAAACTCGCCATCCATCCACCCCCCTCCCAAATAAACCGCTTTGCGATTTTTTTTGTTCTTGGCAGAAATAGGGGTAAAGCAGCTGTTTCCCGTTTCTGAAATCCTCCCGGCTTGTTTGTTCAGTAGATTCTCCGATCGCTGCTCGGCGGTAACGCTCTGGACCTGGTCCTCCCGAAAGGGCCGTCCTCGGGGCCTGCAGGAGGGCAGCACCTTCCTCTTTTTATTTTTTATTTTTGGTGGGGGTGGGGGTGGGGGGGGATGCGTAAGCAACAAATTCCCCATTTTTTTTCTCCTAAGCACGGCAGTTCTGATTTCTGAGTCCTCAGTGTTTCTTTTCTCCTCTTTCTTCATGTGTTGTTCAGCTTTAATTAAACATCCCCTCGGTGTCAGTAGGAGCTGCCGGGTGTGGCGTCATCACCGGGGGCCGGCTGCCCCCCCCGGCCCACAGCTTTGCCTGCTCAGCGGCTTCGGTCGCGTCCAGGAGGCACATCCTGTCTGACATCTGCCCCAGGCTTCGCTTAAATATTCGTTCTAGGCTGTGATCTTCTTTCCACCACCGAACGGCAAAGGCCAGTGGCTGGAATCTGGACATATAAGGGATTCCGCTGGGGAGGGGGTGGGGTCAAAGGTCATATCAGAGAGAGCAGCGTTCGAGCTTCATGGGGGTTTGACTCTCCCTTTTTTTTGGTCTGTGTCTTCAACTTGGCACCGTATCAGGGCTGTCGCCACCGTGACGCTGTTGGCTGATCGGGGGTCTTGCTCGATTTCTGACTCGGAGGAACGCAGAGGCCCACATGAGCTTCCCTCTTTAAGGTGTATTGCTCGTCTGCGAGACGCGAAGTCATTTGCTCGGGGCAGATGGGAAGCGGGTCACGTGGCTGACTCATGTTCCTCCTGGGGGGATTCACCCCCCGCATAAGACCGAGAGTCAGAACGGGAAGTGTCGCCCGGCCCTGGGAAACATCTCTGCGTTTCCCAACACTGGTTACTTGCCAGACTCGGGAGTCGTTTATGATGCAGACATTTTATATCGTCAGTTTCGGTATTCGGTACCTCGAAGACCCCATTCACCGCGTTTAATATACGGTGTCGGTTTCATCGGGCCGAGATCTGCGGCCGGCTGACATACTTCCATCTTGTATTGTGTGATTCATGCAGATTCAGGGAGCTGCTGCATGTCAGATGTTGGGGGTGTCTTTGAGGAGCCAGGATGGTTAGTCACGTTAGACATTTTATTAATCGGTCGGTCGACACGCAAATTTACAGTGTTCCACTGCTGGAATGCACCTCGGACTGTGTAGAGGCGTCCCTCTCGGAGCATGTGGATTGGAGAGGATTTTTTTTGCTTTGAGAAACCACTTGGGTGGGGGGGAATGCGCATGAATGTGGGTGGCTGCTTCGCACTCTGAAGTCTTCAGTCCTGGAGGAATTCTGATCTAACGAGACCTGCCACTCTCCTTGCTGGCTCGCTTGGAATTTGGTTGGCTGTGGAGCTGATGGGGTGGGTCGGCCTATCGGGTTTGACGATGGTTTAAAGGGATCACCTGCCAAGGGCGGTGGACAACAGGCGTTTTGCTTGCTGATAATCCTTGAACACACTTCAAAGCCTTGGAAGATTCCACCTTCTCCAACCTGGTGGGACATCTTCACTAGTTTTTGATTTGCATTTGAGGATTGCTCGTTTCCATGCCCGCAGTAGAGGCCCGAACCTGCTGCTCCGTGAACCAGCCAATCAGGTTGGCATTACCCTCAGGTGGAGGTGTGCTCCAGGCCCGCCGGGAGGAGTCCTCTACGCCTCTCATTCCTGCTGGCTGAGCCAGCCTTAACGTGTTAATCCAGTTCCCGCTTGGATCACTGCAGAAGCTCGTGGTGTTGCGAACCCGTGCAAGAAGTAGCGTGGGTGTGGCATGGCCGTAGTGCCAGTGTGACACCGGTGTAACGGTCGTGATCTCCTGGTCACTGATGGCTTTATCGGGCTCTCTTTTCCAGGAGAAGGCAGAAGCCAGTCCCCCCTCACAGCTCCAGCTGCGGACGGAGATCCAGGTAAGTTGCTCGGGGGAAGGAGGCGGGGTGACGTTGACGATGTCGATGGCCGCTGACTAACCGCGTCGCCCCCTACCTTCTGTCCGCAGGAGTCGCTGGGCTTCAGCAGTACTGTGTCCACACCCGAGAGTGAGAGGAAGTAAGGATGCTCTTCTTCACAAGCCGCTCCATGGGCCAGCCATGCTGAGTCAGCGTAAAAAGTGCCGAGTCAGAGCCTGGCTATACCTCCGATGAGTCAGCATGCAGGCGCACTGTGTGAACTTCAGGGGTCACCACTGTTGACTGTGACTTAATCGTTGAATAACCCCCCCCCCCCCCCAGTTTTGTGGAGGATGTGTTGGTCATATCTGGGATGATCTTCTGAGTGATGCAGGTGTCTTCCATGCCGTGCTCTCTTCACCAACACGCCCTTGGCCTGGTGCCCCCCCCCCCGTCACAGTAAGCTGAGTAAGCGGAAAAAGTGCCCCACGTCCCGCCCCCCCCCCCCCCCTTTTTCCTTCCCACTATTGTGTGGTGGCAGTGATGGGGGTGACTGGGTTAGGAGACCCAGAACCTAAATCCCAGAAAGCAGCTTGTGTTTCCGGGACGGCACCCTTCGTGGTGCGGGGGCCAGTCCTGAGTCGGGTGATGATTGCCTGGGGTTGCAGTAAATGGGCTGACACCTTCCTCGTAGATATAGATAAACACTGGATTATCTTCTAAACAGCTTTATTTTTTGGTGACTGTGTGCCGGGCCGCGTTAATGCACGGTGGAATGGATGTGGTCCGGCTTTGATCTCCCAGCATTCCTCTGGGCCCCTAGATTGGCAGGAAGCTGGACGTGCTGCGATAACTCCAAAGGGCACTACAGGAAGTAGTTCATCAGAGATGGGGGGGGTGGGTGCACTACCTTTCCTCAAAAGGCATCATTCCAGTCCTCAGTGTTTGTACAGCTGGGTAGGCTGACGTGGTTCTGGTCGATTCTTCGGGGTTTTCTCTAGAGTTGCGTGGTCCATAACCCCCTTGCAGCCCCCCCTCCCCAAACCTCATGGCTGCCCGTATCCTATTTAGTCCAGCCACACTGCTTTCAGGAAATCCTGTTGTGTCTCAGCCTCCTTGAACCCTCCCTCATGGGGGCATCCTGCCAGCCTTCCTCCCCGCTTGTTGGGGTGGGGGGGGTGCAGGGGCTCCATCACTGTCATCGACTGCCTGCTAAGGTGTGACCCCGGGGCCGGAAAAAAGTGACCAGTCACTGTCGCTAGGGAATTGTCTCTCGTGACCCACTGGGATGACGTGCCGGTTTGCATGCCTTCGCCACACTGGCATCCGTCCGTGTTTTTGCCCTGGTGCCACGTTAGTGGTGACGATCGATGCCGTCTGTGTGGCCAGCTGTTGGCCCCTGAGAAGGCACTCACTGTATTTTTTTAATCTTTTTCTGGGAGGGAATCCATGACTAGAATATAAGATAAAAATGCAAGTCCTCTGACCTTGGACTGCATTATTGTGAGTGACACATGCCTTAATCACACTGCTGGATGTTTTTTTCCCCCGACAGTGAATTGATTAAAAGGTCCTGCAGTTTGCTGGAATTTAGGTCCTAGTTCACGCAGTTTCTGTGTCTCTGCCAGCCTGTAGGAGAGGAGTGAGTGTGATGAACCGTCCGATTGGCCCGTGCTTTGTAAGAACATCCTCTATCGGGGGCTGTTTACCTTCTGGGCATGTGGAGCGGGCCATAATGGGGGCTTGCAGAGTCACAAAGGAGGCCTTTTCCGTCAGGGATGCTTGGTGTCTGGCGGGGGTTCGATGTCTCCCTCTAGCTCGGCCAGAGGCGTTCATTACAAGTCCCTGACGGCTTCCCTTAATCAGGTCTCTCTGGTGGGACTCCACCCTTGGTTGTGTCAGCCTGGGGGTGTGTACAGGGAGTGGTAGAATTCCATCTGGCGTGAGGATGTTGCTCTCTCAGAGGAATGTCATGGTGACAGAGATACGATATATGGCCACGAGGTCCTTCACATCATCTCCTGGGAGGAAGGGGGGGGGGAGGAATGTGCTCACTCTGTGGTGCTCAGCGGCTTTCTGCGGTGCTCAGGCGAACGGGCCCCCGTTGTCGTGGCTCTCATTGTCCGCATGCCCATTCCCTGGGGCTCCCAGCCCCCACAGCGTGCTGAGTGGCCCCTCCCCGAGAGATTTCAGCACAGCGTGGCTGGGCCGTTGTCCCAGTGGGCGATCCTCACGATTGCCTGTCTCCTGGGAGACAGGTCATGTCCTGCACATCCCCGTTTAGAATTCAGTGATCACTGGTCATTGTTGACACACCACAGCACACGACAAAGAAATGTGTCCTCTGCATTTACCCCTTTTGTGACTTTCGTGAGATAGCAGGGGGGCACCTAATTCAGCACCCGGGGAGCAGTACAGGGGGACCCTTGCTCAGGGTACCTCAGTGGTTTGGCCTTAAATAAAAACTGCACTTCCCTAACCATTAAGCCACCAGGGCCTTTCCGGTCTTCCTAAAAAGCATCTGTCGGGGAAATTAAATGGACACACTGCCAGTCTGCAGTCAGGGGCTCACTGTCCCAGTCTCTCTGGAGCGTGGTTGGTGCATGCTGGCTTCGGTCAGGCCGACGCCTGCCCTTCTGGGTTTCCGCCTTCTGCGGAACATCAGCCCCAAACCACCAGAGTCTGCCATGGTGATTTCCCTGGATTTGCCGGGCATGGTCTCCTCGTGGACCCTGCGACCCGTCGGGGCTTTAGCCAACCTGCGGCCGCCTGCTCCCGTCGCCTCCCCCCACTGCAGCTCATCCACTGGACGTCCAGCGTTATGCCACTACTGCCCTCTGGTGGTCAGCCTTGAATAGCGCATGGTGCGGCGGAACCCATAGCCTTGACAACATGTGGCGAGCTCCCCATCATTTTACCCGAATCGTTAATGACAAGTGGGTAGAAGCTTCTTCCCTTTCTGAAAAGATAACCCCAGAATGGGGTTGCTGAAACCAACTCGGCTTCTGAAATGGGCGTTCACCCTGATTGGCTGCTGCATTGGAGCTCCCTCAGCACGAGGGGGGAGGGCTGTCAGACTCCAGAACTGTGTTTGTGCTGAGACTGAATCGCGTGTCAGGGTCAGCATGTCAGGCAGAGGGGATAAGGATAGGATGAGGAGGGCCGTTCCTGAAAGCTGGTGAGCCCATGCGCAGGGGGCCGCGGGGGGCTCTGGGTGGACGGGTGACAGCAGCTCCGATAATCTGAGTGATTTTACTCATTCTCCTCCTCCTCTTTTTTCAGGGTGCCTTTGTACAAGTCGAGCTCTGAAGAGGGCTGTGGAGGTGAGTGTGTGTGTGTGTGTGTGTGTCCGCATGCATTTAGTCACGCATGGCCGCTCTCGCTTTGTTCTGACCTCATTTCTCCATTTTCATTTGTACTGTGTTCTCTTATGAATGTGAAACATAGTGCCGATAGTGTGAACGCTCTCTCCCGTGTATCACCGGGTGTACCTTTCCGTCCGACGGCCCAAGCAAGTGCGGCCGTCCCGTTTCATTTACGCCGGGGCCGTCGGTGGATCGCTACGGTAGAGGGAACGCCACCTTTGCCCGGGGAGGTGAACCCCGCAGCCCTGTCCTGGTGCCGTTTTCCGCGGTACACGTGCTGCGTCTCCATGTGAGGGGGGGGGATCTCGGTCATATTCAGTCCGCTGCTTCCGACATGAAAGCAAGGAAAATCCCGCAAAAACGGACCATGTCTTGTTTACAGGAAGGATGCAGTGAGGGCTCTGTAAAATCTGCCCTGCTCTGTACCGGCGTTCTGCCCGATTAATCTCCTTCCTCCTCATTTTAGTAAAAATAGTTTTTGTTTGTTTTCAGTAAGGAGCCACACTAGTCTCGGCTTGTAGGTTTGAGTGACGCAGCGCATCGAGGTCGATCTTCCAAAGGAACCCGCTCTCTCTCTCTCGCTCTCTTTCTCTCTCTCGCTCTCTTTCTGCCGGATCTGTCTTCTTGAGCGCAGTCTCACCCGTGTCTCACCCTGCAGGGAGGTGGGACAGCAAGAAGAAGAGCAAGTCTTTCTGGCAGAATTTTCGCAAGTCGCAGAAAGGCGTGATGCGTCAGACGTCGAGAGGTGCGGGTGGACTCCGCGCGACACAGACGCCCCGCAAACCGAATGTCACGGCGGCGCTGAGCCGTCGCTTAACCCGCCTCGATTCAGGCTTGACCTTAAACCCTTGATCCCCCCCCCCAGGAGAAGACATCGGTTATGTTGCCAGTGAAATCACCATGAGTGCTGAAGAGCGCATCCAGCTGATGATGATGGTGAAAGACAAGATGATCACTGTTGAAGAAGCCCTTGCCCGGGTACGACCCCCACCCCCCCACCCAACCTGCGGGCTGCCACCGTCCCCTCCTCCCATCCCCACCTACACTTCTCCCATTCTATCCCTTCAGTCCACTAAAGCAGCTTTGGCCTCTAACTGGATATAACACCTTCTCCGCTTTTCAGTAACCTTGTCCTCACTAACCCGGTGCTACTTTAGACAGCGGTAGGGAGGATGTTCCGTATCGATGGGTTTAGACTCTGCACATGGCCATGTCCACCTCACGGGGTTGGGGGGCGGGGGGGGGGTGAGGGTGAGGTTCCCATGCTCCACTTTCACGCCTCCATCCCTGGATAATCTAAAGTAGAAGCCTTCCGGAGTATTCCGTGACTCATAAGCCTCCACCTCTTCCAAACTGACCCTTCACCTTTCCTAGCCGTGATTGGCAGTTTGTTACCGAAATGTGGGACCTGTAGCTGTGGCTGCCTAACGCCCCCAGCGTCCACAGTCCTCTCTCTGACTCTTCTTCTCCGTAGTTGAAGGAGTATGAGATGCACAACAGGCAGTCCGGCAGTCTTGACAATGCCGACGGGACTGACGGCTCCAGTCCCACTGTAATCGAGTCCTCAAACTGTAATGTAAGTACCGATGCTTTTCACCACCTCTCCCCCCGACCTCCCCCCACCCCTCCCGGAAATGGGAGAACCTCTAGTTCACCCTTTGGTCCCCGCTCACCCGCGTTCCAATCATCCCAACTCAAATCCGCGCGGCACCGGTCCTTGGGCGAGGGCTCGGGTTTGAGGACGCGGCGGTCAGCAGGTGTCGGCGTCCTAACATGGTGACGAGTGGAAAAACACAAGACAAGAGGAACCGCTTAGTGCTCACCAAGCGAAAAGACCACGATCTAATGACTTTTTCCAAACCCACGCTCTGTCACACGGCCGTGATGCGTCTAGTCTTGCAGTTGCATCACAGGTGCAGCCCACACACAAACCCAAGCAACCCTCTGATGGTTAGTGTCAAAGTTTTTTTTTTGCTCTAATTCAACTGTAAGATAACGCCGCTTTCTGAATGTTCTGGAGTGACTGGAACATGGAATCTGAGGAGGATTTGAGACGGGCTGTTTTTCTGTGAGACCGTTACACGCATGTGATGATGTCATGTCCGTGGGTCCGAGGGGAAGGACAGAAACGGCTCGCAAGACGCAGGACTCGCTGCCAGGATGATTTCACAATTTACTACCTCTTGTAAAATATAAATCTAGTGGGTGTGTGCTTCCGTGTGCGCGGTTCCAGCGCGATCTGGGGCTTAGACATCTGTAACATGCCATCATTCATCCCCTAATGCTCACTAATAACACTGTAACATGGCATGTTTACAGTCACTAATCAACTGACCTTTATTTGTTTATTTCTCTTTTTTAATTTAAAGCTGTAACCCAAGTGGCTCTGTGTGTGAGTGGCATTCTGGGTAATGTGGTCGAGCCTACAAAACTGTCGCCGCCATGCCCCGTGGCTGGAATGGCTGTATGGGAGGCTCTGCTGGCAGTGTGGTCCCCTGCTCTGGGATCCAAGCCCGGTGGATCGAGGCCGGGGGAGGGTCTCTGCTTCGTGATGTTGGGCCGGACCGAGCGGGCACACGCCTTGGGCTGGGACCCCTGGCAAACACAGCTGCTCCCATGAGCGACCTGTTTAATCTTAGTGTTTGGTTCCTTGGTTGCCATGGTGATCTTACTGGCAGTCTGGGGCTGACCATTTCGTTGCTGGGAGGGGGGGGGGTCTGAGGTGTCCCGCACTGGTGAATGTGTCATTAGTCGGATGGGATGGGAAGCCGTTGATGTGTACTGGCCGTCTTCAGTTACCCCGAAGTGCTGGATGACGTTGTTGGCACAGCTGACTTTGGTTCCGGGTCCTTCCACCTCTCAGTCTCGGGAACCGTCCGACGACGAGCTGGAGGACTCTGTGAAGTTCCGGAGGCTGCACAAGCTGGTCAACTCCACCCGCCGGGTGCGGAAGAAGCTCATCAAGGTGGAGGACGGCAGGAAGCCTGAGGGTAAGCACCGGGAGCTTGGGAGGATTCAATATGGAAAGGGTGGGCAGCCACTGTTTGGGGATGGCGGGGGGGGCTTACTTTCCAGTGAGGTTGAGCACCCCTGGACTGTTTATAAATTCCTTTTTATAGTCTAAGTGTTTGTCTTGGATTGACTTCACAGCCTGCAGTGCACATGTCAATTATAAAGTATCAAAGATCATGGCCGTTGCTAAATATAAGATCATCGCAGAGGAGGGATAACTTTGGCCCTTTTTGGCGCTATGGTTTGCCGAGGAGTGAGAGAGCACGCAGCTGCTAGCTGGGATCGTTCGAGCTTCACGATCCTCCCTGATCCCGCAGATCCGTGTGGGTTCGAGGCGTCCCCGACGTGCGAGGACAAGTCGGCGCTCTACGCCGGCGTGCAGAAGAAGCCGCCCCTCGCCCCGGATGAGTCGCGGTCCTCCCTGCTGCAGGAGCAGACCTTTCTGGACGGGGACACGGACAGCCTGACCACGTCGCCGTCTTCCAGCAGCCTGGACACCTGGGGCAGCCACAAGCTGGTGAAAGCCTTCGGCAGGTCCGGCGGCGGGGGCCACGGCCTGATCCGGCCGGCCAGGAAGCCGGGCAGCGGCTCCTCGTTCTCGGAGGCCGACGGCAATGGCGAGGAGGACCCGAGGGCGACTCGCTCCATGCCGGACGGGGAAATGCGCAAGGCCCTCTCGGCGCTCAGCCACGGGGTGAGTAGCGACGGCGTGTACGGCGTCTGCGTGCCCCGGGGGCGGCACCGCTTCCTGGTGTCCCTTGAGGACGTGCAGGGCGGCCGGCGGCTGGCCAGACCCAAAAAAACCCTGGACCCCACCTACTCCTACTCCACCAAGCACCTGCTGCACCAGCGGGCTCGCGCCAAGTTAGCGGGGTCGCCACCGTCACGCTGCGACCTGCAGCTCCTGCGAGACAAAGCGAGGGGCGGCGGCTGGGCCTTCCCGCCACGCCGGCTGCGCGGCCGCACGGCCGTCAGCGAGTTCAACATCACCTACGTGGTGGAGCGCAGCCTGCATGGCCACCTGAGCTGGTCCCAACTAGTGCGGCCCGTCACGGAGCGGGCCCTCAGCAAGGCCGAGCGGCAGGACCTGCGGCGCTGCCTGCTGGAGGAAGATGGCGGCGAGGCGAACAGGAAGTGGGCCGCCAGCGTCGACCGTTGTACCAAAAGGGTTCTCTTGCGCATTCAGCAAAAGTCTGTGAGTCTGTGGAGACGGTGCAGCAGCGCCTCCTTCTGGCAGAGCTTTTAGGTTTTCTTGCAAGGCTGCAGAATGGGCGTCTTCTCGGCGGTGCGGGGGGGTACATGCTCGGTGGCATCGGGGGGGTACACGCTCGGTGGCATCGGGGGGCCTGAGATTTGTGCCGTTTAGTCCAGTGTTTTGGTGATCGTGCTTCACTATGCTTCACCGTGCTTCACCATGCCTGCGTGAGCCACGTCGCACTGGAAGTCTACTTTCTCGTATGGAGTATTTTCTCACGCAAGCTTGAGGCGGCCGCATTAGGAAGGTCTCTGCGAGACGGCGGTTTCCACGTGTCTAAGTTTATCTGTTCAGGCCAAGGGCTGGTGTCTGAAACGGCTGCTGTTTTGTGTTCTTTGTTCTCTGCTTGGTCACAGTAAGTGAAGACCACAGCAAATTAGACGCCAAGCTACTTTAGTTCAGCTACCCGAGTCATTTGTACTCCCTCTGAGCTTCTGCGACACTGCATTGGGCCATAAGTTCGTTTGCTACTGCAAACCCAGGTGCTCTTCCATCCTGAAGGAGGAACTGCCAAGACCGGATGCAGTTTGAGAAGCTTTTCATAAGCTGACCTGTTGGCATGGGTAGTGCCCACTAGGTGACGCTATTCTGCAGCCTTAAAGAAGCTAAAATGCTCTTCTTTGTATTCAGTGGAAGTGGTCACCATCCATTAATTATATGTATTTTTTTTTTGTTTTTGAGTTTTTTTTCTGCCACTGTGAACTGGTTGGCATGCTGATGGTCCTGTTCTGTCAACAAGCTCTGCATGCTCGTCCATCCCATTGAATATCCAACTCCAATCCATCTAAAGACCCCCTCCTCTGGATGAATACTGTTCTCCTGCCTAAATATCACCCTTTTCGGACCCCACCCCCCCACCATCTGCCTGTGATCTGGGACCCACGAAGTTGACAGTTCTGTTTGCCAGTGTTGTTTTCAAGAACTCTGACACGAGCCTGGATCTTCTCAAAGAATAATGTGAACCCGGGAACGGCAGGCGGTCCAAGGCAGACGTTGAGCATTCTCATACTTCTGTAGGATCTTCTGGTTTGTGGTTCCATCTGAGGTGTTAGGTCCATCACCCCCTCCCAGCACGTCTGGCAATATGGTCCCTGAACCTCTCTGGTTCCATCAGGTTCAGTGGCGTTAGCTGAAGACTCCGTTGAGAAACCTCTGAGGCCTTTGTTACATTTCTTATCCGTAGTTTAAAGTATTCAGAAATATATTCATTTTGTACAGGACACTTGAATTTTTACAGTTGTCTTGTTTAAGTCTTTAGTGGGGGAAACCCCAATGTATAATCTTGTAAACCATAAATTACTTGGATATTAAAATGTGCATTATAGTGATAAAGCAGTGGTAAAGTACTATTAAAAGTAGCTATGTATGTTTTGTTATTGCATGCTTAATACAAACAAGACTTAGTGTAGTGTATATCCTGCATGGAAGAAAAGGCGCCCTCTGGTGGTGGCGACGATGTCCTGTGCCCGTTCTCCCATGATCCAGCTACCTTCCATCCCAGCGCATGACTCCTTCGTGGGCCATAAGGTTTTTTTCAGTCTGTCGCTTAACCACCGCCACTGCTGTTGTCTTTCCGGCAGAGGACGTGCAGCTTCGGCGGATTTGACCTGTCCAATCGTGCGCTCCACGTGGTCGGCTCGGCCACAGATCTCGACGTAAGTACATGCCAAAGCGAAGTGAAGGAGTGCTGCAGACAGATGGCGCTAGTGAGGCACGTTTGTGTGGATTGGATGTTAGCGGGAGTCAGTTCTTCTGTTTAATGTGGCAATTTTCAGCTGAATGAGTCATTTTCAGTTAAACCTGGCTTCAACAGTGGTCCATTTGGGATCTTGAACCTCGCAGTCACAGCTCTTTGACTTCTGCGCCCCCTGCTGTCTGTGCCCAACAGAGCAAGGAACAGGAGCCCATGTACAAGGATGTGGTGAAGTCCCCCACCACGTCTCGCATTTCCAAGAAGGTGAAGTCTGTCAAGGAGACCGTGCGGAAGCGGATTTCGAAGAAGTACAGTGTGTCAGCGTCCGAGCAGGTGTGTGTGCGTGTGCCTGCATGTTTGCACTCTGTATGTTTATCGGAACTTTGCTGCCAGATTGTGAAGGTAGCATGCCGAGAAGGTGAGGGTGGTGGTGGGGGGTGGGAGGGGTAGGAGTGCCAAAAATGCTGCTTTGTGGCATAGTTGCAGTCATAAAAATAAACAGAGGAACCTTCCGGTGACAGCAGTGCGTCACTCAGAGAGTGTGAACTGTACATTGAAACCCTTTACTTTCTTTTAAAAAAGTGTATGTGCTGCGCAGCTAAATTACCCCCCCCCCCCTCTTATTATAATCTATGAGTATTTCCAGTCACAAGTCATTTAAAAAATGTACGCCTTATAGGTGAATAATTAATTTGTGCTTCTTTGCCATCTGCTGGCCGTAATGTGAATTACCTGTTTTTTTCCTCCCTCTCACGTTTCATATTATTGTTTGTATTGCACAATCTTGGCATGGTTCAGCAGTGCTGTTGTTACGATTGCAGTGATGCAGGTAATCGGTGGTGGGGGGGTTAAAGGCCTCTCTCTCTGTTATCTGCCGCAGTCAAGCCCAGACGGCACCCCCAGCTCCCCACAGTCTCCCCAGCCGGACACAGACTCCTTGGAAAAGCCCCCCAAGCTAAAGGCAGGGGGGTCTGTGGAAAGCCTGCGTAGCTCTCTGAGTGGTCAGAGCTCCATGAGTAAGTGTGTGTGCGTGTGTATGTTTGTGTGTGTGTGTATGTGCGTGTGTGGGCGGGCGTGTGTTTGTGTGTGCGTGTGTGTGTGTGCATAGCACTGAGACAGCGCTGTTTCTCATACAAGTTTACAAGCGAACCCTGAAGCTGTCACTCATCTCCTTTTAAGTCACACCGCACTGGTGACCTATCCTAATTTGACTCATTTTTGCACGCAGTGGGTTTGCTGCTAGGTTGTTCTGGTGTGTTTTTTATTTTGTTTTTTCGTTTTTTCTAGTTTTTCTGGCTCTGTTGCTCAAGTGCATGACAGCGAGGCATTGTGGGTACTGTCAGCAGCCTTTCGGTCACATTCTGAGTTCCTTAACTGTTGTGTCACCGGCCACCCAGTGAGAAGGCATCTTTGTTTTTGAGAACCCCTGCGGGACTGGTTTGAACTAGCTGTGGGACTCATTTAATGCCGCTAACAAACTCTTGTTTGTGGGGTGAGTGCTAAACACGATTCTGCCTGTAGGTGGCAGTGGAGAGGCCTGCCTAGATTGACTGACTGATTTCACAAAGAGATGTGCCTGGGCTACCTGAATTGATGTTGTAAAGTGGCGGTGACACACATGCTAGTCATTTAGCTCTTTTCTGCTTCCCGTTTCCCACGCTGATCACAGCAATTCGCGAGATCTGGCCTCTGATCAGAAGCTGCGAGAATTGCGTGGGCAAGAACAGGCTCCTTTTGTTTGGGCTCATCGATGGAGTTACGGCAGTTTTTTTTTTTTTTTTTTAATCTCCCGGTGGTTAGCAGCTGGTGAATCGATTCTGAGTGGGTGGTGGCTGCCATGCTCTTTAATTTGGATGCTTTCAAAGGGAGGTTCTGCCTCTTGGTTGTGCCATTTGGTTTTCTGCCACCTTGCCCGGGCTTCTCTAAAATAAGATCTCTCTACTATACAGTTCTACATCTGCACAGAAATCTTTTCCCCCCCCCCCCGTCTCCTTTCCAGATTTATTTAGATTCTTGATTTAAGAGAAATAAGACATCACTGTGTCTTTTAACATTGCTTTTAATGTTCGCGCAGCGCCCCCTGCTGGCAGAGACTGATCTTGCACACGCGGCTGTGTTTCAGGCGGTCAGACTGTGAGCACCACAGACTCATCAGCCAGCAATCGGGAGAGCGTGAAGTCGGAGGACGGCGACGAAGAGGAGCCTCCCTACGGCGGCCCCTTCTGTGGCCGCGCTCGGGTCCACACCGACTTCACGCCCAGCCCCTACGACACCGACTCCCTCAAGCTGAAGGTGAGCGCACGCCAGTGGGCTGCCCCCCCCCCCCCCCCCACCCCCCCGCCGCCCCCCCGCGCGGGGGGGGGGGCCCCCGCGGGGGGGCGCCCCCCCCCCCCCCCCCCCCCCCCCCCAATTCCCGGCGTGTCTGTTCATGCGCTTAACGGCTCCCTTTTGTCCCCGCCCCCCCCACAGAGGGGCGACGTCATCGACATCATTAGCAAGCCTCCGATGGGGACCTGGATGGGCCTGCTCAACAACAAGGTGGGCACCTTCAAGTTCATCTACGTGGACGTGCTGAGCGAGGAGGCGGAGAAGCCCAAGCGGCCCGTGAGGCGGAGGAAGAAGGGCCGGCCGCCCAAGCCCAGCTCCGTGGAGGAGCTGCTGGAACGCATCAACCTGAAGGTGGGAGGAGACTCGGCTGTACATGCCCCGCCCACTGGCCCCGCCCACTGGCCCCGCCCATGCTTGCTTAGGCTGATTTACCAGCTGCCGCGTTGCCCCACTTCTCCTGCAGAGGCTCCTCCCATTCATCATGAAAGTGGGCAGAGATGCATGCTTCATGCCTATACATGATGTCAGTTTTCATAGGCTCTTAACAGCCAAAGGCCCCGCCCACTCCGTCCCTTCTCCAATAAACTTCACAGAATACAGATACTTTAGTGTAACTATCACTTAATTCTTTAGACCTTTACATCTGTCTGTAGCAAATATTCCCTCAAAGCAGAGATGCAGTGATGTGATGCAGTAAGATGCTGATGCACAGGGGCGAAGGACAGAGGCACGGTGACCTCATCTCGGGGGGTGTCTTGACCTGCTGGGCTTTCCCTGGTATGGGCATTCGTGAGCTGCAGGTGACCCCTCATCTTTCTGTCTGGGTCACAAAGTGCCGAATGCCTGGCAGCATCTGTAGCCGGGCCTCAAAGGAAAGCTGATGGTGAGGAGGAGAGGGTGGGGTTACCGGGAGGGAATGGTCATGGTCATGTGACACCCTTGCAAGGCAAGGTCTTCCAGGATTGCTGCTCCCTCTGTGGGAGTCGACCTAGGGCTGCGCACGACCTGCAAGCGGCGTGGGGGGAGGGGAGGAAGGGTGGATCTGGCGGAGGTTGAAGCAGATGGAAACCGGGGGGGCCAGTCAAGTTGCCATGGATGCAAGCAGCCATTAAATAACCAAATAATGTCGCCTGCCTGCTTCAGGGTGTCACCCTGCTGACTCTCCCAATAACAGCCTGAAAGCTCAGCTCAGCCTTTTCCCTTTTTTTAATTTTATAGTCTGACCAACGCAAACCGCCAAGGTGGGTGGGTTTGGCTTACAAAGGCTCTGAAACCGACACCCGGCCTGATTCTGCAGAGCCATCCTAAGTACAACAAATACTCCTACCGGCGCAGCTTTTAAATAGGAATGTGTTTGGCGTTAATAGGGGACATGCCCTGAGGACACACACGGCCTGCTGCCCCGGGAGACGTCCCGCTCTCGAAATAAACCCAGAGCTAGCCCACATTCGCAGCTGCTTACAATCTTTCTCGATCAAAATAGCCATAATTGCAAGGATCAGGGAGAGACGCTGTATTTAGGGCCGTCATCCTGGTGTCTTCCCTCAAAGCGAAGGCGGCATCGGCGGAAATGCCGTCACGCCCGGGGGGTGGGGGGGGTCTCTGGAGTGGACAGGCCTGAAGGGGTTGACTCTCACGTGTCACTTCCTGTCGCTTCCAGGAGCACATGCCCACCTTCCTCTTCAATGGCTACGAGGACCTGGACACCTTCCGGCTGCTGGAGGAGGAGGACCTGGATGAGCTGAACATCCGAGACCCGCAGCACCGGGCCATGCTCTTGACTGCGGTGGAGCTGCTGCAGGAGTGCGACAGTGAGTGAGCGCGCAACGCATGCGCGCGTGCACGCCGGCCCGCATTTCCGCTCGCGCGCGTGCGTGCGCCCGCCCCCAGCGCGCTGACCCGCATACTCTCGCCCTGCAGGCAGCAGTGACCCCGAGCGCAGCGCCCTTGCTGGCTCGCAGGAGAAGCTTCTGTCGGAGGAGCCAGCGGCGCCCCCCCCTGACTCCCCCCGCGACTCCGGCTGCTACGAGAGCAGCGAGCACCTGGAGCACGGTAATGAGAGTGGCCCGCCTCCGTGACGCCCACCCTCTTGCTGCTCTTCCGCATTGGCTGACCATGCTTCCACATGCTTTGGGCCCCTCCCACTTTCCGTCTGGACCACGCCCCCTGCAGTGCTTCAGTGAGGGACCTGGCTGCTGTTGCTCCTTCGTGTTTGGGGTCCATTTCCATGCCCCGACCCCCCATGTCTTCCTCCTACTGCCATCCTTATGCTGCTTCATGCTGATCCCCCAACATTTGGTTGTGGGGGGGGTTGGAAGGGGCTCTGTCACTTTGCTTGTTTTGGACTTCGGGATCTGACCCGTCATATTACCGCATCCCATAAGAACCATAATCTCTTGGCATGTCTCACCAGCTGTGCCCCTGACCCCCCTCCCCCCCCCCCCCACACAGTCTCGCACGCTCTTGGGGGGCAGTGGAGAGCGGGCACGGCTCATGTG
>JAABNY020000111.1:1222870-1235630 GCA_015164015.2 Brevimyrus niger | reverse complement strand
CCACATCCCTGGCATCTGTCCCCCAGCTGTGCCCCCGACCCCCCGCCCCCCCCCCCCCCCCCAACACTTTTGGACAGGCTTTCGGCGGACGGTGGACAGATGACATTGATCGTGTGTCACTGTATATGTTTCTCTGTGGAGAGGCTCTCCATGTTGTAGCTGGTTTTTTTTTTTTAGCCTGTTTCAAAGCATCCAGTGAATGTGTCAGGCCTGCCTGGGATTGGACGTGCGACGCTTCCGCACCCGTGTGCTTCCTGCAGAACCTGCCCCAGAGTCACGTGTTGCTTAGCAACCACGCTCTCGTGCCTGAGGACTTGTGTGCACATTTTTAATTATTTTTTTAAATCGCTGGCAGATGTATATAAAGTACATATATACAGAACAATGCTGTAAATACACCATAAAAGAGGTTCTTTGAAGAGGTCTGCTGTAAATGCCAATGATGTTTACCTCCATTGATGGATCCTCCGCAGCCAGTCGGCTAGGCCCACGCACGCCTCGCAGGGCTGTTAGTCAGAACCGCGTGCATGCGGCTCTCACACGGATCAAAGCGGGAATGGGGAACGGCTCCCCCCACCCTCTTATTTTGTACATTTCAGGACGGTCTCTCTCCATGCCGTAAAATTTATTTAAATCAGTGCAAAAAGAGAGAAGATTATGATAATCAAGCTGGAATAAAACAGCAGGATGTATCGGCAATCTTTGTTCCTGTTGCAGCGTTAGAACCAGGACTACGGGTAATTCTAGACTGCCGGCCCGTGTATGACTGGTTTGGGGAGTCCCTCCTCCTGACTCTGCTTTTGGTTTTCTACATGTGAGGGTAGAGGGATTAAAATTGCTGTCTGATTCCTCAGTGCTGCTTTGCATGTCTCTCTCTCTCTCTCTCTCTCTCTCTCTCTCTCTCTCTCATGCTTGTTTGCCATCTCTCTCCTGCATAGCGATTAATGTGCATTGTCATGTGAATAAACATTGGCTTTTGTCACATTTTAAACGCTTCGTCTGCCTTGCTTTCTGAATAATGCCACTCCCCTCCGGTGCTTAATGTGAAACACACACCCCCCCCCCTCGTCCTGTGGCCTGCCTAAAGGAGGTATTGTTAATTGTGTGATTCCTGAAATGTGGCTGCGATTGGGAGGCGGGGCTTAGGGACTGGGAGGCGGGGCAGGTTGAGCAATTAAAATAAAACCCTCGTAAAGAGAATGCGTGAAAACAATCATGTTAAATGGTTTTAGAGGTTTTTAGTTAAAATGATTACTTCATCGTTCTTAGCTCTTAAGTAACAAAGACTGAATTAATTTGTTACCGATTGTTTTCTCACAAAGAGTCTTATGACAGCTCACTTTCTTGCATATACGTCATACTGTTAGGTCAAGAATAGCATCCATTTTCATAGTGTTCATCTGGGAATTGATGCTATTTAGGTATTTTGATTTTCATTAAAACCAGTGTTTCACAGGAAACTCTCACTCACGTGTGGCCTAATGTGTGATCTGTTCGAGTCACATTTGATTTAGCGTTAAAGAGAAAGAAAAAGATTTGCTTAGTGGATGCCTTCATATCAAGGTGAAACAGCTGAAGCGGATCACTGCGGTGGGTTTGTGGTCGGTGGCAGTTTAATGGACTGACGATTATCCCGGCAAACATCGGCCCATGATGATTATCCCACTCAGCTGGCCCTACATCACCCCATGATGATTATCCCACCCGGCTGGCCCAACATCGCCCCATGATGATTATCCCACCCGGCTGGCCCAACATCGCCCCATGATGATTATCCCACCCAGCTGGCCCAACATCGCCCCATGATGATTATCCCACCCAGCTGGCCCAACATCGCCCCATGATGATTATCCCACCCAGCTGGCCCAACATCGCCCCATGATGATTATCCCACTCAGCTGGCCCAACATCGCCCCGTGGCGATTATCCCACCCAGCTAACCCAACATCACCCCATGATGATTATCCCACCCAGCTGGCCCTACATCGCCCCATGATGATTATCCCACTCAGCTGGCCCAATATTGCCCCATGGCGATTAAGTGATGTGTGGCTCTGTGGATTAGGATGTCGTTTTGAAGATTGAATCCCAGGGTTGACAGTGTGATTTCACTGTTAGTAAGTAAATAAGACCCTTAACCCTAAATCGACCCTGCTTTCTCAAACTATGTACTTCATTTGCTATGAAAGTGTCTGATAAATAAAAATTTAAAAATTTTTTAGTCAAAGAGAGAATTAGAGGTGAAATGGGTATCCTGGGCCACCGCTGAAGTTTAACTGGTTTTTTGGCATTAGGTGTAGCTAGAAATTCTGGTCCCCCAGGCAATAAAATTGATAATTTTATGTATCCAAGGGCCCCTGTAAAGTGCTGGGCCCGCTGAATCTGCCAGGGTATCATACCTCTACAGCGCCCCCTGGTGGTCTCTCTGAGACCTAAAGGGCATCTGCCTTCGTGTTTCAGGGAAGGGTCCCAGGACGGCCAGCTCCTTCAGCTCGTCAGTGGGCTCCGAGTCCGGCCCACTCCGGCAGCCAGACTATCCGACTCTGCCCATGACCCGGTCCACGGAGGCTCTGCGGCAGGGCAGGAAGGAGCATCGGTCCGGCAGGCCCTTCTCCCTGCAGGGGCTGCCCCCCCCGAGGAGGCTGCAGGGCGGCGGCGCCATGCCCCCAAGCCGCAGCTGCGAGGTGCTGGGCGAGGCGGCCCTGGCATCGGTGCGTCCGTCGTGGAAGCGCAGCCACTCGCTGGGGGACCTCCGGTGGGAGCAGGCCTTCGACAGGAAGAAGCCCCCCAGGCCTGCCTCACGGCCACTGTCATCCTCATCATCATCTGCGCAAGATCCACCAGGGGGTGGGGCAGCGGACTCCCCAGAAATTTCCATGGACCAGCCCAGCCTGGCACTGCCGTCGCCCACTCCTTTAAGCTCTGGAGACCCTGAATCTCCAGAGACCGATCCCACGGCTAGTGACAGTGGGCTGCAAACACTCCCGAAAAAATCTCCCATCCCGCCTCCCGTCCCCATAAAAAAGCGCAAGGAGCGCCTGGTGAACGGCCTGTGTCACCCCGCACTGCTGCCCCTGCCCATCACCGCACTCCCTGCGCTTCCTGCCCGGTCTCCCGTCCCCGCCGACTCCTCCCTGCCCCCTACGCCCGGCACCCCACCTGCGCCTCCCCCAGCCTGGCTCTCGGACCTCCCTGAATCGGCATGCCCCCAGATGCACGGGGCCAAGGTGGTAGCTGGGAAGAAGGTGTCCCACGGCAAGACGGCCGACCTGGAGTCTCTGCTGCTGGACCGGCTGATGGCCGAGGGCATCGACCTCACGGAGGAGCCCTACTCAGACAAGGTGAGCCTGCTTCGTCCAGATCAGCGGAGGTCACACCCTGATAACAAGAAGCAGATCAAGGCCTTCTACAGACGCTACAGCAATCTCTGCTATTAAATGCGTGTATTTTGTAAGCTTAGACACTGGCACATATTTACACATGATGGATAAACTCACTAAATTCCCTCTTAATGCTGCTACAGCACATTCACGGCATTAAGCTCACACTGAAGACCGCCCCCTGGTGGCCAGAGTAAGTAGTGGTGTTGGCCTTTAGTACAGAGCAGTTTTATTTAATGACAGGGCTTAAGCATACCTGGAGTGCCATGAATTTGACTAACATCCTTCCCTGGAGAGGCCACCCAGCGTCAGCTGCTTGCCTGCCCTGACTAGCTGCCCGTTCCCTTCTGAGCCTCGCGGCCTACTGCCATCCCCGCTTGCCGACACCCGGCGTCTCTCATAATTATCTGCGGTGACTGTTTCTGACTCCCCACCACCGCCGCCGGTTTTGTCTGACCGCCTCTCATTCCCACCCCCACTCGCCCCCTCCATCCTGCCGCTGCAGCACGGCCGCTGTGGAGTCCCCCTGTGTCTGGTCCAGAGGTACGCTGAGGACCTGGGCCAGGCCGCCAAGGACGTGGCATCCGCCATGGATTCGGTGCGGGTCAAGCAACTGCGCAGGCTGCACCGCATGGCCGTGAGTATCCCTCTGCGCCTGCGGAACCCAACCCCACTAGGGGGAGCCAGAGTCCCATGAGTATCCCTCTGCGCCGGCGGAACCCAACCCCACTAGGGGAAGCCAGACTCCCATGAGTATCCCTCTGCGCCGGCGGAACCCAACCCCACTAGGGGGAGCCAGTCTCCAGAAGCGGCCTGCTTAACACCCCCCACATCAATGCTCCCTAATCCATATGTACCACTTTTATTGCTACGATCTGACACCCCCCTAAGCAGTACAGCATCTCCTCAGAATAATGCCAACAAAATTATCCGACCCCCCCCGCCCTTGCAGATCCCGTCCGACGGCTTGGCGGATGTGTGTCGGAAGCCGCCGCTTCCAGGCGCTGCGAGCACCACGTCCGACTGGCTGGTGTCTGTGGGGCTGCCCATGTACATCGGCGGCTTCAAGGCGGTGGGCCTGGACTCGCTGGAGCACGTCTCCAGCCTGACGGAGCAGGTTCTGCTGCAGGCGGGGGTCCAGGAGGAAAACCACGTCCGGCGGCTGCTGGAGGAGGCCCGCAGGGTGCAGGCGCTGTAGCGCAGGTGGACTGACACATGCCTGCGACGCAGGCGCATGCAGACGGACACGTGCCCGCCGTGCCGACCCGGCCCCTCGCCAGCGTGCAGGTTGCAGTCTGCCCCCCCCCCCCTTCAGAACGGACTCCACGGTCACAGCGTAAATGCGGTTCAGGAGACTGGCATTACCTGCGTGAAAGACTGCACAGCTGAGCTGCACCCCGGACAGAGACAATGCAGCTCGCTGCAAGCGCAGCCACTGCCAAGTTTAATATTTTTTTTGAGTGGTTCTTCTTGATGTTTTCTGACTGTTAGGGGGGGCTTCTAAATGCTCCCCCCCCCTCCTCCACTGATAGTCATCAACTTTGAAACAGGTGACTGAGGAGCTGCCTTTTTTGGAGAAGATAGCACAAGGTTTTGTTTGACATTATAGATTTATATTGAAATATATCAGATTCTTAAGCTCATTCTTTTAATGAAACGGCCCTTTCGTCTCCTTCTGCTTGCCGTAGACAGCAGCGTGGCCAAAGCATTTTTGAATCATTTTTATCCGAAGTTCTCACACTGCTTGTGATTCCAGGTCATGACAGTGACCCCGTGTTAAAATGACACGAACCATCCCTGTGCCACGCGAAGACTGATGTTATGACTCGTGCTGACGGACGGTGTTTGTGTGACAAACGGGGTCACACTCAGTGTTTCTGTGCTTAGCGTCTCTAAGCATACATCTTAATCAGTACTAACTCGTATGGTTTTTTTTTTTTTTATTTTGAGAAGCATCTTGCTTTCCTTTTACGAAGAGTATACGCCGCTTATTTTGCGTTGCCTTTAGAAGTAAGCTTAAAAAAATAAAATAAAAAAAGGCCTAGTGATTATCGCTGACTGCCGTGGAGTGCAGTGGCTGCAGTCCTGCGCGATTTGGCGCATGCGTGTCGACGCCCCTCCGCTCCCCCGGCCTGTGACTCCCTCTCACTCAGGCTCTCAGCGGCTCTTGCTCGAGGTTCGGTTTTCTGTGAAGTTTCTCTCCTCGGCTTTTAAATGTGGGTCGACGGCCATCCTGTTTCAGACGTGACATCATTCGGCTGCAGACACACGCGGGCGTTACCTCGCCGGGGCCGTTCTCATCCTGCACACACAGTTATATCTGTAGATTGTACAAGAAATGCTGGTTTCTATATATGTGTGCGTGTGCGTGTTCGCGTGCTTTCGATCCCGCTCCTAATCATGTTTACAGGTGTGTAACTTGAAATATGCAGTCAGAAAAAAATATCTGCAGTTTGATTGAGCGATCATCCTAACTTTTGGTGCTGGTGGCGGTCTAGCCAAAGGGAGTGTGACCACCGTGTCCGACGGGCGCGGCCAGTAGATCTGGATATATTGTATATCAGGGATGGCAGCTGGGAATCCAGGAGAAACAAGTATGGTGTTTACGGGCCAGAATCTCCATAGGAACCCCAAGCACACTGGCCAGTGGGGAGCGCTGATATCCTGTCGCCTGCCACACACCGGAAGAATCCGTAATCAGGTATTGTCACTTTTCGTTACCCGTGGTTTAGGCCTGGCTTACTGCCGCTCCTGTCTGTCCTCTGGGTGACATGGTGACGCCGTGTTTGCGGTCAGGGTGACAGCATAAATTAACATTTCTAATAAGGTTGGCCCAGATAACACACTTAAGCACGTAACATGGCCAAACACATGTTTAGAGGAAGACTGCGCAAATGAACGTGCCTCAACACAGGGGTTAATGTTAAGGCTGGCTTAGAGAGCAACTTAGGGTGGGATATACTGAAGACTGGATGCACAGCAGTATTCCAGCGTGGGAATGTTTTCGCTGGTTCCGGAGTCCCTCTCTAGATTCTGCGCGGCACAGTAACAACCAGCAGGTGTGGATCAGTGACGCTGCCGTCATGGGCCTACTGGCAGACACACCCCATTTCACCAGCAGAGGGCAGTCTATGGGGCAAGCTGCCAGGAGCCAGTATTTACCCCCCCCCCCCCCCAGTCTAAACCCACGAGGTCCCCTGTCAGGTGACCCTCCAGCAGAAGTTTCCAGGTTCCCCCTTGGTAACATACTGACAGACTGTGACGTAACAAAATACAACAATGCAGGGGTTCGACCAATCAGCCGCGTCTTCTGGATGCAGATTGTCCATTTATCTGGGATGATAACATTCCAAATGGGCCGCAGGTGTGCTGTGCTCTGATTGGACAGCGAGGCGTGTCTGGGGTCACATGCTCACAGGTCAGCATCTTCTTCAAATTTACCCACCTCAGAGGAAAGCTCTGTAGTCTCTGAGTACAAAACATTACTGTCATCCCTAAAAGCACTTTAAAGAGGTTAAAAAATAAACAGTTCCCCAAGCTGAGAATTTTTTTTTAAACATTTTACATTTATACTGAGGGTGTGAATTAGTTTGTCGGTTTATGCATTTTTTTTTTATCATAAATTGACATCATGATTTAAGCAAATTATAAAATTTCCCATATTAAGCTTCTTGTATACAACTGTAAAGCAATGATTGACTAATTGACCTGAGTTCCACTTAATAACTTCCAATTTGTTTTTGTCTTGTCAGAAGCATAATTACATATATGAAATTAACAAATGTTGCACAATCTGTGTATGTAATTCATATTTAAATAACTTATTTTCTTTTTGGCTTTTCATATCAAATGTAATTATTAGCTGTATTATACACATAGCAATACCCTCTTACAAATTGCTTTAGCCAGTAAAAAGCTACAGTATGTATTGTAAAATATGTGTACAAATTATTTTATGCTGTTTGAGCTAGCTAATAATTGCCTATACAGATATGCCTGTATTGAAACATAAAAAGGTCTAAAACTATGTCTCTTCTGAAATGTAATAAAATCTTTCTTGCCATTAAAATGTTTCTGCTGGGTCAAAGTGTCACGTGGTCCACTTCTGGCTAAATCATAAAATTGGAGTCGGCAGATGGCCCCTCCCAGAAATGGCGCCCCATGTGGCCTCCTGTGTCTTTTAATGAGTTGCCTGGCACTGGGCAGAAGTGCATTTTCATTTATGTATATCCAAATTTAAACTGTTCTAACAGTCACTATCATTTACCTTAATGTTAAGGTGGTTCATACAATCGGCAGCATTTTTAGAAAGTGTTTAAATCCAAGAACATTACATTTTATTTTTATCACATGTACATTGACTTTTAATTAGTGTTTTTTTGTGCATGTGTTTGTTTTTCTTCTTTTTTTGAACAGTAGATAACAATACCTGATCCATAATATACTTATTTTCACTTTTCATGCGACATCGTTTGTCCAATTCATATAAAATACCGGACTATGATCATATAAATATTACAAATAAAATCTTAATGTCTTTGTATAGCAGTTTCACCCAGAAAATGTGACACCAGTGCAATGGTCAAACTACTAGTCGACATAATAAACGGAGCGGATGATCCAAACCAGTGTTGCTTTAAAACACCTTCAATCTGAGGTTATTTTTTTCTGAATGGAAGGCTGGGTTCGAAGGCATGACCAAGCCGCTTAGCTGTATGCCTCTGGAAACGCTTTCGACAAGAAGATTCATTTCGGAGTCTCTAAGATAACAGTTCTTAAATCGCAGCAAAATTTAAAAAACTCGTCTTATTGAATATAGTCTCCCATAACATAAATATATCATAATTCTATAGCACTTATGCACATAATCGTTATTTTACTCCAGACTGATTTCTGGCAAACGCCAAGCGAAGCAGGAGCGCACCAGCCGCTACGTGCAGTGTAGTTATAGTTCCGTTCCTGTGCCGCCAGGGGTCGCTGATTCGCAGCAAAAAGAAGCGTGCGGCACAATACCGAACTTTTTCCTCCTCTCAGTAACGTGACTCCGCCACTGAGAAACCCCTCAAACGTCCCACGGATAGGATGGAGCCCCAGATTAACAGTCCCGAGTAGTGCTCATCGGACGTATACGAAGAAGCCGAGAAAAGGGCTCGTCGGCACAGTTGATGCAGCCTGGCTGATTCAAGGAGTTCGGGACCCAGATCTTGCTCACCGAATGATATCAGATCGTAGAGTTTCATTTTCCGGATGCGGATGGGTGGCTGCCATTCTCAGCGGCTCCTTGTGAGGAGGTGATGATGGTGGTGATGATGATGATGAAGAGTCACGGCAACAGCAACAGCAACAGCGTCCGCCGCAAGCTTCACTCTTCAATCCAGGCGAGCCCCTGGCGTCCGGGAAACCTGTTACGGTTCTCCCTCCGTGACTATGCTTTCTGTATGGCAACACTGTCTGTCTTCTGTTTCGGCTCGTTGTTTTATCAGCTGAACGGAGGAGCCCCCAAAATCCTGCTGGAGATGCGTCAGTACCTGGGTAAGAAACGGTGGCCAGCCGGCCGCGATTGCTATGCAAAGCAGCGTGCAATTCACTCGCAGCATGCATCTGTCTTTTTTTAGAAGTCGTCTAGCAGTAGGTTTATTATTGTAGTGCTGTCACTCCCCAGTTATAGGGTCCGGGGAGTTTTTTTTTTTTTTTAATGTACAATTTATTTAAACAAAAATGTGGTTTTGAATCTCTGTCAAGGCATTTCCGACCTCAGTTCCAAAAGTAGAAAAAAGTTACCTCGGCTCTGAGCTGGTGTGAGTGATGATGAGTTTTAAAGTACCAAGTGAATAATAATTCATAATCCTATTAATTCAGACAGGATATGGGGAAGACGAATACTTTGTTTCGGCTAAATAGGTAGGAAATGTCATACCTTACCGGTATTGTATTCTAGAGGGTAGGTACCGGTGAAACCTGCTTTATTTCTGGGGTTTAACAACTAGAGATTGTATGATAGACTGCCTTCCCCTACCGATGACCTGTTTCTGAAAATACGTGAAAAGTGTTAAATAGTGTTAAATAAAACGCCGATATGTAAAATACGGGCAGCAAGGTGGACGGCTGACGCCAAGAACTCGGCGTCCCTCCCAATCTGTGAAATTATGGGCTATTTTTAAACGCCCCTGCGGCTTTGCTGTGAACTGTCGTCGATGATTTATTTTAAATACCCTTTGTGGTATTGTTGACATCTGACATAGGTTTTTCCGTCTTTTCGCCGGGACCGCTTCTTAATGTTTGTCTTTTGAATGTTTCATATTCCGAGATAAAAACCATAAAAGGCATAGCAAGATCTTCCCTGGAAGGAGCTCCATGTATTAAAGTGGGTGTGTGACAACAGGTTCACTGTTTCGTGGTATTTTAGGGGGTTTTATTGGACTTTTGTCTTTTGGGAATTGTTTCCGCAGTTAAGTTTAAAGGCTTTGTACCTTTGCTTCATAAGGTGATTAACATCTGTTCGACATGTACCTAGGATACCAAATTAATCCCTCCTGGAATTAAACTGATTCTGAAGTAAGCAGAATAAGTACAAAACTTTCTTATACTATATTTAATTATATTGACCGGGGTATCTGGATCAATGGATGTTAACCTGTCCCAACTGCAGGTATGTTGTATAAATACATATAATAAAGTCTTTCAGTGGAAAGCGTTCATTAGACACCATAGCCTCCACGTAAGATGAAGTTGAGGACTGTAAGTGCAAAAAATGGGAAGAAGCAGTTATGTTGGCCATTGTATGAAATTGGTATAACTGAAGAAAAAAAAAACACAAATGTGATAGTAAAGATCTATTTAGGTTAGTATAGCTGTGTTTGTCTGGGGTTTGAATAATGGTCTGAGGTAGCTGTCCCCACATGGCCTCTGGGAGGCGCTGGTTGGCCCATATCCACCCTCCTACCTCACTGCGGCTCAGCTCTCATTATCCTCTGCCCAAAATATGCAATGTGGTGTGGGCGTGCTCAAAAATCCCAACTGATCGAACTGATTCAGGTTCATTAAGTTGGTGTGTTTGTGGGGGGGGGGGGGTATGTTTATGCCTTTCCTGTCATTGTTAGCCTGCCTCTCAGGGAAGGGGTGTATATGAAGGGTTGTGGTGGACGTGGGGCCTCCTGATGGCTCGTTTCCATTCTGTTCTGGAAGGAGTGCCATTGCCAGCAGTCCCATGCCTGCCGCTGACTTTCCTGCAGCTTGATGCGTGTCTAAATGGAGCCTCAAAGCCAGCGGCTCAGCCGCCGTAATCAGACGCCCTTGGCCCGTAAAACCAGTCCCTACCCCCTGTTTTGACTGCTTCCCCGTCCGTCACATTAATCTCCCTTTCCCCCTCCTGAATGGTCCGTTCATTGATGGCCAAACAGCCCTGGTAATTGGAGAAAGCTGATGGAAAATTCAGCCCGCTCCGATTGACAGGCCAAGGCTCCACTAGGCTCCAGACTGAAGAGCCAATAGCTTGTGAGCCCCGCCCCAAAGCTGAACAAAGGTCCAACAGATCTCCCAACTAGCGAGAGAACAGGCGATACAAGGGAGACTGTCATGGGGTACTGGGGGGCACAGAGAGATCAACTGTCTGAGGCAGGTGCAGCCTGTAACATGGGACGGGGGGGCTTTTTCACAATATTTGAAGCAAATTCCGTCTAGGGAAGTCATACACATTAGTTTTGCTTGATCACACAGATGTACAGGAACATCTTGAATTAAGAATCTTTTGCTAGGTTTCAAGGAACAGCTCTTGTTTACTCTCAGGTGAACTTTTCTTGCTGAAACCCTACCCACTGACCAATAGGGAGCTGCGGATTTAAATTTAAACAAAATTAGAACACAATTGGATTGGTCTGTGTGGGGGACCCAGTATGATGTTTTAATTGGGCCCAAAATACCTGGCAGCACCCCTGGGTGGTACCGGTGACTCCTGCCACCTCCTTACTCTACTGCTGCTGTTAATGGCATCATTAGGCCCAGCCATGTGCTGTAAATGAGGCCTGTGGTTTCCCGGCCCCGATTTATCCAGCAGGCCGCCTTCAGATACGAGTTTCGGCTTTGCCTGTACAGCGGCGCCCGGCTGGGACCACGCAGTGGAGGAAGCAGCGAGCAGACAGGGGGGTGCACTTATCATATGCATTACTACACACATCGCCGTGCATTTCATACACACACTTACTACGCGCTTTACTATACGCTTACTACACACTTCGCTACATGCATACTACGCGCTGCATGGAAGGCTGCCAGCTCAGGGGGAAGGATTTTATGGAACCCGCTATGAGTCCAGAGGCTGGGAAGGCAGCCATTTGGCAGGGCTATTGGAGGTTAATTAGACAGTAATGGCTGTTCCATATTTTGGGAAATATTTGAAAATCATTTGGGTTTCCTTCCCCAAATATACATGTGTATTTTAACTGCCCGCCCCCACCCCAGTCTCTATTGCCAAGTTACTGCAGTGGTGAGATTCCCCATTGACCCTTGGCCTTCCCTCAGACTATGGAGGGATGAAGACACGCCTCTTCCTGTGTTGGTGACTCACTTCCTGTAATCACCCATGTGGCAGGTTTCGGTGACATAATGTGTTTCTTGCATTGTTACCCTCTTAGGCTTCAACACACTGCCGTCCAGTGAGGCACAGCGGGGTCAGCCAGCCCCCCTACCCTCGACAGCTCCTTCCTTTGACAGGTGTACTTTTTCGAAGGCCGTGAAACCGAACACAGCACGCTGTCCGTACCGGCACCCCCCTGCCTTCCTTTATGCAGGCCTGCTACCCCCTGCTGCAGAGGCCTATCCTCTTCAGTCTGCCCTCACATGACCTGGGACGCTTTGGCTGCTGTCGCATACTGACCTGAGTGTACATATGTGTGTGCGTATCAGCTGTTTGTACCTGGGAACTGGTGCACAGCTACTCACAGAGTCTCCCAGACCAGACCGTTCAGTCTCCCCTCGACTCTTCTGCCTGTTTTTCCCTATCTGAGATTATCCTGAATGGAGGTCCCCACCCCAGCCCCGATGGATTTAGCGACCATGCTATTTCCAGGCTTCCTGCCTCCGTGCCGCCCACTGTTTGTCCATCGGCAGGAAGCGTGTGGCTCAGCTACGGTGTCTTTAAGCGCGTCGGCCCTGTGGGAGATCCGGGATCGCCCATGTCTGTTGACTAGTCTGGCGAAGTTTTAATCCTGCCCCGGAGCCTCCAATGAGATGTGCAAATGCGTGTATTCGATCGGGCGATGGCTCGTAGAAGCTAAAGTCACCTAGCTTATACACAGGTGCGGTGTGTCGTTACTTTTTTTAACAAGTTAAAAGTGAAAGCAGAAGGCAAGGTGAGGAGATGTGCGCAAAAACGAACCCTAACC
>JAABNY020000111.1:1205340-1215990 GCA_015164015.2 Brevimyrus niger | reverse complement strand
GCAAACTCCACACACATGGAACCCAGGTCCCAGAGGTGTGAGGCAACAGTGCTAACCACTGCACCACCATGCCGCCCAATACAAACCCTATTTCCAGAAAAGTTGGGATATTTTCTGTTTAACTGACAAAAACACAAAGAAAAAGTTTTCCAACAGTCTCACTGACCTGCTTAATTGTATTTTGTAAATATACGCATAGTTAGAATTTCATGTTTGGAACACACTCAACAACAGTTGGGGCAGAAGCACATTTGCCATTGTGTTACATCAGCTTTCCTTTTAATAATACTTTTTAATAGTTTTGGAACTGAGGATACTAATTGTAGGAATTGTGTAAATGGAAATTGTGTCCATTCTTGCACGATGTAAGACTTCAGCCACTTAGCAGTCTGAGGTTGCGTATATTTTCAACAGGAGATAGATCTGGACTGGCGGAGAACTCAATGACCTTTTTTCCCCAGTCACGGCATGAAATGTTATGCTCATCTGTCCACAGCACACGGTCTTCTGGTCCATCAGAGATGAGCTCGGGCCCAGAGAACTCTGCATAGAACTGATGTATGGCCTTGTGTAATACAATTTCAAGTTGTGCTTCTGGATGTGGCAACAGACTGCAAGTGATAATGATGTCCCAAAGTACTCCTGATCCCAAGGGGCTATACTTGTCACAGTGGCATAATGGTTTCTTAGGCGTTCCGGTCCGGGGGCTCGAAGGTTGCAGACATTCAATGCTGGTTTCTCACATTGCCCTTTCTGCACTGAGATGTCTCCACATTTTCAGAATCTTTTCACAATTCCATGTCCTTCCATGTTTACCAGGGGGGGGGGCGCGCGCGTGCACGACCCATCCTTGCTCGCAGACACTGAGCCTTTGATGGATGCTACTTTTACTCCATCACGATACCTCACCTGCTGCCTGTAGTTTGGTTCAGTGTCACAGTCATCAAATTCTAACTTTGCGTATATTTACAAAATCAGTCAGTACAACTGTCAAGTCAGTAAGAGTCAGTACAACTGTCAAGTCAGTAAGAGTCAGTACAACTGTCAAGTCAGTAAAAGTCAGTACAACTGCTGAAAATCGTTTCTTTGTACTTTTGCCAGTTAACCCACCTGAACTTTTATCACAGATTTTGGTTCGTACTGCATTTTAGAAAATGTCTCTGGAAATGGGGTTTGTAAGTTATGTTTGTCGCACGCCCCATTTCAGTCCCTCAATTCTGCCATTTTTGCCCTATTTTGTGGCTCCTCTCTGCAGTCACACGTGGGCTGCCTGGTGCTCTGTTCTTCACAGGACGGGGGGGAGGGGGAGGAATAGCATGTGAGGTTGCCTCATTTTATATTGCCTTTGCGTTTATTTATGTGGCAGGAGCTTTTGTCCAAAGCAGTGTGAAAATGGGGAGAGGGGGAGGTCATCGCTCTGCCGGCCTCGGGATTTGAACCTACAACCTTCCAGGCAAGGGCCCACGTACCACATTGTTTGACACAGTGCTGTCCACAGCTACTGATGATATTATTTATATGACCAAAATGCTTCTGTGTATATCCATCTGTGTTAACTTCATTTCGGGGTCCCTGCGCAGAATACTGCAGTCCGGCATGGACTTTTCTAGAGAGCAGCCAATGTTGGGGCAGCGTTATAATTGAAAGGCTGAAAACAAATTTTAATGAGAAAATAATGAAAATGGCCAAAGTCATATTTTCTGACATGCTTTGGAAGAGCTCATGGTCTTCTTATGTAGCACCACTCCCCTGTGCTCTCAAATCTGGAATGTTGTGGGTTCACATCTCGAGACTGCAAGAGTAATCATATCACCTTTGGGTTCCTTGAGCAATGTGTGTATCCGTAACTTCTCCCGTGATTCCAGATGTAGGCTGGCTCCAAGCTTTCCTCATTTGTATATCATTTTTGAACAAAAGCATCTGTTAAATTAATGTAAATGAACCTAATTGTACTTGAAAGCCTTACCTTTGTGCAATTCCTATGATGTTATCCAGGAGTCTTTAAGCAGAGTGGGTTCTTCTTTATTCATGTACTCTTTGGGATCTATCGTGGGCGTTCAAAGGCAAATGCACCAAATGTTTATTTTCATACCGCTAGATTCAGAAGGTGGACTTTTTTTTCTGAAGCACCTCGTTTAAGGACAGATGAACATGTGTGCTGCATATGTTTTCTGGATGGAGGGCATTAAAGTGACCCAGCTGGCTTCGTGATACCGCACTGCTGCCCTCAAGCTGTTAGGAGGAGTTACTGCAGTCAGGGTGTGAAGTTAGTAAGCACAGAGAAACTGGTCCTGCTTCCTACACTGTTCATGCCGTAGGTAGCAGGCCCCCGCGGCTTCCCCATCCCCCCCCCCTCCCCAGACAACTGTTCCTGGATGCAGGATGTAAATATTCACACCGGTGTGGAAAGTAAAACCTTAATATAGAGATGGGCTGTGATACGTGCTGATCATTTTGTCCCTGAATTAAACCATTTAAGATATTTCCTGTTTTTATGGACTGGATTCATCAGAGTCCCGTGAACGTTTCTGTCATGTCACACTGACCCCCCCCCCTCACCATCTCCATCCTGGGGCCGAGACAAGTGACCCTTGTGCGTAGAGATGGTGCTGCGGAGAAGGCTTGGGGTGGGGGGGCTCACCTGGCCCTCGATGGCACCCTGCCCCACTGGGAACTGAATAGCTGGGAGTAGAATACGGCCACTGTGAGAAGCAGGTGTCCCTGGAGGAGTCCAGCCCGCCCCCATGCTGCAGGGGGGCTGCTTCTCATTGGTTGCGGTGGAGTTTAAAGGCACGGAAGCCCTTTCTGACACGGATGCGAGGCGCGCAGTGGAGCCTTCGGCAGGGGGGGATTTCTAGGTGCCGGTGAGCCGCAGCAAGTGGTTTAAACCACTGGTGTGTAAGTGGCAGAGGACAGCATGGGTTCGAATCCCGCCCCGCTTCTGCGTGTTCCCGTGTTCTCCCTGTGTGCCTCCCTTCAGGAACGCTCACTCCTGCCGTCCAAAGACCTGCTTGAGCAGGTAGTGCTGACTGAAGCGCCCTTAGAGACAGTTAAAGCCTGTCAGGAATCCTCCCCGGACCAGCCTCTGGATCACTATGACATTCCCTGGATAATTGGGATAGCTGGATCTCTGCTCCATTATTTTCTGGTCGGAATGATGAATGCGGCCCCATTTATATCACAGGGCATGGAAAACAGGATTATACATCAGTGTCGGTTTGCAATTCACCATACTTTATTACTTATTTATCGGCTCGCTCTTTCTTTCGCTGTCACTGTGGGGGGGCCTGAGTGTCTATAGCCGGCGGGGGGGGGGTGTTTTATACATACTGGCCGTTGGCATGGCGGGTGGAGCTGTGGTCGGCACTGTCTCCTCACATCTTCACCAGGGTTCCATGCGGGTGGGGTTTGCATGTTCTCCCTGTGTCGTCGTGGGGTTTCCCCCCGATGGCCTGGGCCCCCCCCCCCCCCCCACCGCAGTCAAAAAACACGCTGAGGCTAATTGGGGATAATGAATCCCCCATAGGTGTGAATGTGCGAGTGAATGGTCTGTACGCATGTCCTGCGATGGGTTGGTGCCCCATCCTGGGTTGCTCCCTGCCTTGTGCCTGTAGCCTCTGGGATTGGCTCCGGAACCCCTGTGACCCAGAATAGGACAAGTGATCACGGAAAGTGGATGGATGGATGCATATGCTGTCCTACAAAGGCAAAAGGCAAGAACCGCATATAATTCCAAAATTGGGTAATGACCAACATTGGGTCTATTAGGGTCTGTATTACCTTGTGACGAAATATCCAAGATCAGCTTTTCTTGATTTGGAAGAAAATGTTATCATATACCTTACCTGCTACGCATACAGGTGAACAGTCCAAAAACCTTTCTCTGTTTCATTGTCGGTGTAGTTACTGTGTTTTGCCTTTGTGGGGCAGTATAAGGCACATGATATGGATACATTTGCTGAAAAATAAAAGTAATGCAATATCGGCATATTGAGGGAAAGTATGTTGAGGTTACAGGCGTCTTCCACCACCTTTCGATGAAAATGTTACTCCTTGTTCAGTCACGTTTCCCTGCTCAGCGAAGCAGCTGACACACTCTGGGGAACAACGAGGATGAAGCTCAGCGGATCATGGAGGTGAGGACAGATTCCCTGGTGCTAATTACACCTCACATCCCGGGAAACTCTGACCCACTTAAGTCTTTGTGTATTTGGGCCCTATTGCTGGGGGGGGGGGGGTGAAAACATTGTGATAAAACATGGAAAATTCCCTTTTACTTTATAATTTACATTTTAGCCACTTCTCCATGACCTTTGTATTTTACCTAAGTGTAGTTTGTATATTTAAAACCCATTTCCTGCACTCCTGAGAAACGGCAACCTTCTGGTTACTGGCCCGGACGGCGCTGCCTGCTCGTCTTTCCTAAAGCAGGTGTGAATTACTTTGGACTCAACTGAGCTTGCTCTCCCTGGGTGCTGGGGGGGGTGTTATTCAGGGAGAGTGTTCACCATTTTCCTGGCTTTGTTTACAGCGGGGTATGTGCGTAGGACAGCTGATACAGAGGCAGACAGGAAATAACATGCGAGGTGAAATGTAAGTCACTAAAAACACAGTCTTTGCTTAAAATAATTGCTTAAATAAGATGGTTATGCTGGTTTTGATTCTGTCGCACAAACCAAGTGATGAGCAGCATCTTTTGAAGGGGGAAGTGAAATAGATGGACAGTGATCAGCAGAAAGCCTTTCTGGGCTTTTCAGTGGGCCAACTTCTGAGCCTCTCTTCCGGAGCCAATACCTGTGACATTATTGTCCCATTTAGGGCCCTGTATGGTTCTAACATCCCTGGTTCTAGTGTGAGCACGTCCTTTCTGATTTGGCCGGACGTGTTTGGTGGGTCTCGGATCCCGTGTCATTCGCACATTTTCTGTTCTTGGTCTGCACGCGGTCTCCCGGGGACGCGAGTGGAATGCCAGCGATGTCACATTTGCTCGGGGCTAGCAGAGCCGGAGTGTTGGGGTCGGTCCGGGTCCAGTTCAGGGAACCCTCCTTCATATTTGAAATTCAGCTCCGTGTCATTGGGGGGAGGGGCGGAGCCACCGGCCCATTGGTTTGTGGGTAATATCCTGACTAATCCTTCTCCCCGTCCTATTCTGTGTTCAGACTGGGTGTGTCAAACCACACTCACTCACCCTGCCTCTCCTAACCCTAACCCCACCCTGTCCCATGTATACAAAAGTAGCCCATCTGAGGGGGGATGAGGTTACCCACAATAAAATTAAAATAAAATAAAGCTCACAGTAATCACAACTGCCACCCCCACCCCCCTGTAATCGGAGTATTGAGCTCTAGGCCGGGATTAATGTGTGAGGATCGGCAGATCAAAGGGACAGCCTTCACCACATAGTGCCCCCGCACCAACCAATGCCCTAGAACCACGGGCCGAAAAAATAGAAGTGTGATTAATTCATGGTGTATGTGTGGGTGGGGAGGATGTGGACGGGGGAGGGCATCGGAGACCACCCACCAAGGGACCATACTCTCACCCTGGCCACGCCTCTGCGGTCTCCATTTGGACCAATCGCATCTTGTGACAGGAACTGCTGAATGTTTTACTGGTCAACAGATGCAGCGTGTGACTTGAGAATCCTGCAGAATGCGGTGGGGGGCCCCACACTCGGTCGCCCTTTCTTCATTTAGGGTGGCGGGACCATGAGCGAGCCGCCTCCTGATGGGTGGGGCTCGTCGCTGGCGCCTGTGAGTGACCCGGGTGCGTCGCCATGGATACTTGGCTTTTTGAGTGACAGCAGGTGGATTCTCCGGCTTCCTGGCTCCGCCGCGTGTTTTTTCTTCCTCAGACTCCATTTGTCATCCCCTGAGCCGCTGCCACGGAGCTCGGCCGGCCTCACCGGTGGGCTGCACTGCTTTTCCCACAGCACAAGTATGCGGCTTTAATTCGAACGTACGGTCGCGTTGTCGCCGGGCCGGGATGCCGTGCCGGGGAGCTCTCAGCTGGGTGTGCGGGTGACTCTCTCTGCGGGCGTTCGGGAACCTCAGCAACACTGAAAAATATGCGGAATATGTGGAATATACAGTGTAATCCAGTGGATCACATGAAGGGGTCTCGCCCTTCACGAATGGGTGATAAGTGAGTCATCTGTTTCCTGGCCATTTCTGCTCCTTGCCACCTTAAAAGGGAGCAGGGGAGTCTGGCTGCCAACGCTCACTTCATTTTTAGGTTTGAGAAATGAAACGTTTTCCCTGGCTTCACGCGGACGTTCCTCCCACCCCTCGTCACTAACCAGTGGCACTGGGTCTGTGTTGTGAAACAGCCACTGTCCTTCGCATGCGTCACTGATGGCCGGACCTCCACGTGTCCCTGCCCTCTTCTGCGCTGATATCTTTTTTTTTGTTTTTTGTGTTAACAGGAGACTCCACGTTCGCCGATGACCACAGCCCTCCTGCACCCAGGGTAAGAGCCCCCTCACCCCTCCCCCCCGTCTCGGTGTGCATGTCCCTCGTGGTGAATTTATTGTTTTTCTTTATTTTAACATACTGCTGGGTCTTTGGGGAGGGGATGTTGAGGGGGGTTTATCTTTGCAGAGGAATCCAGTGGGAACCGTCTTTGCCGTCATTTGGCCGGCTGTAACCGAGCGCCTCTGCCTTGATAAGTAAACACTCTGCTCTTCATTCTTTGCCATGTTTACTTGGATGTTACAGGTCACAGAACCAAATCGTCTCTGGAGCGCAAGTCCTCTGCTCGGGGGCTGCCTGTTTATGTAGATTAGAAGCGTTTGACTTGGCAGAAATGAAAAGCCTTGAATATGGAGTGGAACCTGCTCTGAAGCCTGCAACTCTTTTAATTATTCTTAATGTGCCCATTGTTTTAGTTGACTATTTTTGAGCGACCCATAATTTTTACCCCCAACCTTTCATTCCGATATGGAAAATTTGAGGTTTTCCACCCCAACTTGCATAAGCCATGCCATCTCATCTGCTCATGTGTGCACTGCTGGCTGGTTGCCACCCTGCATAGGCTGCAGGCTCATTATCGCCCTCTGCAGGCCGCAGACTCATTGTCGCCCTCTGCAGGCCGCAGGCTCATTGTCGCCCTCTGCCGGCCGCAGGCTTAGTGTCGCCTCTGCCGGCCGCAGGCTTAGTGTCGCCCTCTGCAGGCCGCAGGGTCATTGTTGCCATCTGCAGGCCGCAGGCTCATTGTTGCCCTCTGCAGGCCATAGGCTCATTGTCGCCCTCTGCAGGCCGCAGGCTCATTGTCGCCCTCTGCAGGCCATGGCTTCCTCAGCTGACGTAGCGCGTGTAGAGGTGACTGCTGGTCGCTTGTGTGCAGTGGGATTCAAGTTGCAAGACTCAAAACTTTGTCAATTATGCAAGTATGGATAGAAGTACAATGAAATTCTTGCAATGCATTCCTCCCAGAAGATTTAGGCAGCATCTAACAGAGGGGTATATACATCACAATTAGTGGATATACAATAGGTACAATAAACATACAATATATACTGTACAGTATGCACAATATACCCTGTATGTACCATATACACTGTACATATCCAGTATACCATACAGCAGCATGCAAGGTGCTGCTTTAGTCACATGGGATTTGTATTAGAGCTGTAATGCTACTCACCGTCGATTATGACTGACCGTAACCAACATTAACCATAACCACTCATGTCCACAATTAATATAATGTTTTCCATGTTAAGCATCTACTTCTGAATTTATGTTCTGCCCGTCAATAAATATATTCATCCGTTTTGTTTGTGCATTCCAAATTGAGATGATGTAATCGAATATGTGTACTGTTCCAGGGCTAATTTGTGTGAGGGTGTGTCGCCTCAGGTTTTTGCCGGATGAGTTTCCCTATTTCTGTTCCATCTGGGTTCTTATTTATGCTTAGTTGAGCCTAATTTTCAATTAGCTTTGTTGTTAATATATTTGTTGCTAAAAACTAAATTGATACAGAAAAGTTCAGTGCTAATTACGTATGCTAAATAAGTGATAGGTTAAGAGAGATCACAGGGCATTTCTTGAAAACTATTCATAGAAGGATTAAAATAATGTACATGGTACAGAAGTGGGATCTTGATTTGGTCTAGAAAAATCATGTGACCCTGAGATGAATACAGTTTTGACACTATGGCTTTCTGGAGTGTCAACAAATGAGTTTGCGTCGCGGCCGTATTTTCGGGAAGGACCTGAAGGGGTTGGAGTGAGGAGTGTGAAGGGCTGCTTCATTGTGCAAGAGCGTGACCACCAGCGGCGGAACAGCTCTGTTTATTGCTTGACTGATGGTAACAAATATTTAGTGTTGCAGCACCTTACGGCCAATACAATATAAACAATCGGTTGATTGGTTCCTGTGGCTAATGTGCTCTGTTCTAACCATAAGTCTGGTTCTTTCAAAGCTTGGTTCTTTGAGCATATGGTACGTCCCTCCTCTGAGTGCTTACACGGATACCTCAAGGCCTCATAAAATTTTCCCATGTCCTTTATATCCAGGAAATGCTTTTCTTCCACTTTACGGCCCTAATAGAGCAGTAAAAGCCTTCCTTAAGGCACGTAAATATGATCTATCCGCAAAGATAGTTTAGGATCACAGATCAGGTCACAGAGGTGAAAGCCCCGCAGGAGCTTAAAGTGAAAGGACACTGGTTTGGGCCTGGACCACGTTCTGCTTCCTCTGCAGACTCTGTAAATCTGTGTCGTTTCTGTCACAAAATATATCTTATCTGGTCCTTTGCAGCTGTTGCCGAAATATGTGTCTCTCTGCCTTTTTGGTGCAAAGGACCAAATTGTTTACTTTTTCTGAGGGCATCCTGTCCTCTCTGAGGAAATAATGGGGAGGACATTGCTGATATAGTAATGACTCCCTGTTCTGCCCTGGCGTCTGTCTGCTCCTCCTGTGTGGTTTTCTGACTGGGAATCTGCAAAGGACAGAGTCTAGGACGCGCATGGCCTGAGTAGTAATTGGCTAAACGGCAGAGGACCACTGAGGTTTCTAGATCTGCCCTGGCTGTAAATGTGTGCCTCATGTGTGCTTCGTACTGTTCCTGGTACAGGTCATCACAGCGCCTCCAATAGGGTGTGTCTGTCAACGGACCTGTGGGAGCTCTTATGAGGGTGAGGGGGACAAGTCTTCTGACGAGTAATGCCTATCAGAGTGAGTGACAGTAGGCTGGACAATTCCTGTTGGAACCTGTGGGAATCAGTGTGGAATAAAGGGTTAATTCCTCTAAGGGCAAGGTGTCAAGACCTGTCAACCTCAGGTTGGGAGGCGCAAAAGGTAATAGTGTGAACTATGTATTTAGTTTCTTGAGTAACCTTGATGTACTCGGTGAGTCCTCCTCCGCTTCCCAGCCAGGAAGCTGCAGATGATTACGTTTGTTCATTTGAAGCAAACATCCAGAAACTTTTAATCCGATGAACAAAACCGACATGCTGGTATGTTGGACTTCCTGAATGACTGGACGTGTTTCTTTGTCAAAGGCTGTTGGTCCAGTAGTGCTACATTCAAGTATCACACTCCATTGACCCCCGTGGGGAAATTCTCTTTACACCTTCGCCATCTTGCTTTCCAAGGGTGAGAGCAAGCTGTGCAGTGAAGGGCAGCTACATGTAGTGGTGCCCAGGGAGCTGGGGGGTTGGGGGGGGGGGGGTGTTAAGGGTCTTGCTCAAGGGCCTGCAAACGTGCCGAAGCTGGGGTTGAATCGAGAACCTTTCCGATCACAAGCAGAGAGGCTTAGCCCACTGAGTGTGATCCAGTATACTCCAGGAGGATCAACATCTGTTTCTTGGTCTTCACTATTGATCAGGCGTACTGAAATGGTGAACCCCGGTAGGCATCCGGACCGAAACGCGATATAATCTGGACCGCATGACTGACTCATTCGACAAAATCTACCAAGGGAATCTAATAGCACCCCCCCCCCATCCAGTGGAATTTGGACCTTTGTAAACACAATTGAGCACTCTAGATAAATAACTTTTTTTCCAAACTTTAGCCATCCTGTCTCACAGACCAACTTGGATGCCTCGACACCACTGTGTGTGCTCCTCTGAGACTCTTCGCAGGACGGCTGCTTCTTCTGCATGGTACCTGTGACAGTGCCGAACTAGAGAGGGCCGTCTCTGGCTTAAGGAACGGTGTGGCTGCCATATGAACCTGACAGGTTCCCTGGAGAACTTTGCGTGCTTATTTTTCCTGCAATGGGGAGGGCAGGAGATTGGGTCATGTCAGCAGTTTGTAATGGGGAGTGCTTGCCAAGGCGTAGGAGAGGACAGGAGAGGAGAAGGAGGCCTCCTGCGTCTCCTTGATGACTCCTGCCCTCAGAGAGGCTGCGCAACCTCTGAGTGTCACAGATGCATCTTCCTCAAAGGGTGCAGTTCAAATCTCTTGCAGATTACACAGAGCCCAAACAATGTACGATTCACAAGGGAACAGGACCATAAGTGGATTCGGCGACTGCTCAGCGGTCATGCTTATTACGCATTTTTGGCCGGGCATCAGATTTCCAGCTTACTGCATTATTATTTCATTGTTTGTGATGTGGGGTCAGGATTGATGAGTTGGAGTCATTTTTGAGGAGGGGGGGGGGGGCCTGTGGGGGACAGGGGCTTCACCAGGGGGTCA
>JAABNY020000111.1:1169649-1201370 GCA_015164015.2 Brevimyrus niger | reverse complement strand
GTTGGTGGTCGGAGTGGAGGGGAAATGGGGGGGGGGGGCACAGGTTTTCAGCAGATGGAGAAGCTTCTGCTTTAGTTCAACTGTCCCATGACGCCAGTCTCATTTGCCCACCTTTCTAGTGCCACATGGGAAATGTGCTGTGCAAGCAACTGCTGAGGATCTATATAATTTGGATCATTGAAAAGAAAAACACATTTAAACCTCCCCCCCATAAGGAATTTTTCCCTTCCACCTGTGGTCGGGAGGCAAAGTCTAAGAAGGGGTGTCTGGTGCCACAGCGCATCTAAGGGAGCAGGGCCAGAACATTCCAGAATGTTCTCTGCACGAGGCCAGCTCTGTGTAACGCGGAGAGCGGCAGCAGAGTCCCCCCCACCCCCACCCCCATCATCAGGCAATCAGGGCAGGAAGTGACACAGAATTGTCTCGTCAGCGCTTTTTACACACAGGGGGGTGCTCTCTCGTCGGCCTGTCGGATCTGCGTTCTGCGAGCTTGGGTGGCTCTCCAGGAAGTGGTCGACTAACTGCCTGCCTGCGTTTCCTGGGCAGTGACCACGCTGAGGTGGGTGCGTGTGCCACACCGGGGGGGACTGTCGCAATGTCTCGACCGACTGTGGTACGGTTGGAACGTATCAGAGGCGGCGGGGGCCAATGCATTTCAATGCCGTCGATGCCCTTCGGAGAAATGACTAAAACTTATTGTCTTCGTGAACTGATGACTGAGCAGTACCAGAGTAACACGGTAGTGAGATTATCATCCGACAGGAAGTCGTATAATTCTCCCTGTTAGGCGACTTCCTGTAAATCTGATGACTTGCTCCCTGGGTGGCTCTTGACACATGTGGTGGTTTGCATGCCTATACCCACACAAACTCATACCAAGAAACCACCGACCACGCACAGATTCATGTGTGTGATGGAGACACGAAGGAAGGCCCAGAGCGACGCAGCTGGAGTCTCTGCACTGGGAAATGCACTGTCACTGGACGGTTATGTGACCACGTGGTGTTATTACAGTGTACTGGTATACTGAGCCCAGGGCCATCTGGCTACCCGGCTGTCACTATGGAAACCCCGAGCAGGATGATGCCAATAAACATGGTGGCTCCATATCTACGTGGGATACAGTCAGAGGAAATGTTAGGTCATCCCGTGGCCTGTTTGAGGTGTTACATGTTCCCTGGCCGTAAGACAGAGCCCCAGAAGAAGCCAGTTCTGTTTTGGTTGTGACTCCTGCCTGCCCTGGTACTGCTGGGAGCTGCATGGGTGGACCACGAGATCTTCACCCAGTGCCTCTTAGTCTACAGTGCCAGATCAGTGATGTGCTGGGTCCAGTGGAGAGACTAGTGAAGGAAACCAGGGAAGTTCTACAGCAGTTTTCCCAGGTTCAGGCCCTGCACTGCTGTTAAGTGCTGGTATCGGCTGCGCTTTTATCGAGCCCTTCTGCTCCAACGCAAGCTTCCGCGTGCCGGTCGTCTAAGCTGAGGGCCTCTGGATGCCAAGGAAACCCTGTGAGGTTCTGCCACTGTAGGGGACGGAGATCTCCAAAGAGGTCAGCAGCCTTCACATGCCATTCCCAGTAGGGTAAGAGTCAGATGTTAAGACGATATCCATGCAGGATGGGGCAGAATGCCAGCATGTTAATGAATATTCACTAATGGAAAAAACAGGTCTGGAAGTAGTAATAATGTCCTTCATATTATAATATGGATACGTGAACGGCATTAGTCGTCTGGCTGACCTCGTTAAGAAGTGGTCGGTTGGCAAGAGTGTTGTCGAGTCTGGGAAGAGAAGGTCTTGAGATCCAAGCCCCTTTTTCCCAAGCTGACTGACTCCCTGCCTCTCTCCCAAACCACACACGCCATACTAGCTGCCGTTTGGCGTTCTGAGATACTCTGCTCCTGAAAGCGGCTCTGTCACGGGCCTGGCCTCAGGGATCGCTCTCCTCCGTCACACGGCGCTTCCCCGTCTCTGTGCTCGTTTCGCTCTGGTTTTTGTGGTAGCTTTGAAGCTGCTTCCAGCCATTCAGCCTGTCCGTAAACTCGGTAAACCCAAAGGCGAGAGCCGACATTGTGAACAAATGATGCTCACAGTGGGGAAATGCCCAGGCCTTGTGTCGGCCGCGGCGAGAGCAGAGATGATGTGTATCTCTGGTACATTGCATCTCCTAGCGACCTGCTGTTCTTTATCATCTATCTCTGCCATCTTTATGGACCCGGAGAACCTCCGTGCTCCCGGGTTTCTACCTGCTAAGCGGCTTTTTGGCAATCTCATGCTCCCTCTGTGTCTGATTGGCTGTCCATTATGCCATCCACTCCCCGAACGATCATTTCTGCTAACCCTACAATTTTAATGTCTCCACCTGTAGATGGATTGGTGGATTGGTGATGCTTTTCCATCTAGTTTAATATTGTATCTTGATAAAGCTGGTCTCATTCCTTAACCACGTCGCCACCTGCTGTCTGGCCGCGCACCTGTGTCACCTGCTCCTGGAAGCATGCCGACGTGCCCCCCAGCCCCATCCCCCCAGCAGCTTGCTTCTGTCACCTAATGGGTTGCCCACCACTGGCGCTGTCTGTGTGTGGGCCGACGCTGCTCCACAGCGCCCCCTGCCCCCTTGGGTCCCCTGTCACCTGTGAGCTGATCATAGCAGACTGTCGGAGGCAGGTCTTAAATCAGGGTGCACTTTCCCTCACGGGCAGTGTGAGGCCTCTGGTCACGCAAAGCAGAGTAGTTTAAAGTGGGACGGGGGGGGGTGAATTTCTACAGAAAACAACTCATGCTCAAATTTCCGCTCAGGCATCTTAATGGCTCTTGTTGTGTTTATGCCTTTTTACCTTTTACATATGTGTCCTACATATTGCCTTGTGGGGGAGGTGTACGGTTCTGTGGGCAGGTCGCTGTTCCTGTGATGAGAAAGTTGCCAGCACTAATCCCACAATTGGTAGAATGATTTCGTTGTCGGGCCCCAATGGGCCCCAGAGCAAGGCTCTCGACTCCCAGTTGCTCCAGGGACTGTCTGCCCCTGCTTTCAATTGTATCACTTTGGAAAGAAGCTTCTGGTAAATATAGTGGTTTTGATGTCTAAGATGCTATTGTCAATGCACGACACACTGGAAGGGCCTGATCTGTCCTCACTGGCAGTCTGTGCTTGCTTGTATCATTTTTCTCTTCACTGTCCTTATAATGCTTTCAAATATATTTCCAAAGGCTTTTGTTTTATACAATGTGTTCATTGTCTGCCTTCTGAGGGTCAGCATTTTCTAGATTTGAGTTGAGTTGATTTTTTTATGTGTCACATACATCCCCGGGGGGAAATAAACTACGTGCACCTGCAGTGATCAGGAAGCAAAAATATTCTGATTCCAGCCACTGCGGTTCACATGCAGTGGTTTGCTGGATAAGTCGCTGCTTGGTCACGGCCCCTTGAAAGCAGCGTTTCCCCAACACGGAAAGAAATTCTTTCACGGTGCGATCAAGGTTCAGCTCCATCGCGGACTGCTCGCATTATCCGATCATGCAGTGAGAACGGGCGAGATGTCACACTGCACACACTTGGTAAGATTCTCACCCCGTCAGCTTGACCTTTACTGGGGATTTTGACAGGGTGCACGGCTGCTTTTAAGGAGGAATGGTGTCTAACCTAACGAATTCTACACATTAGAGTCTGCTGCTCTTACTTAATCTGCCAGGATGTGGTCAAGCTGAAACTTACCCAGACTTCAGTTGTGTGGGCCCACCTGGGAAAACTGTGGGGAAGGTCTGCCCCCTAGTGATGGGAACCTGCAGTTACTTACATGTCAGAGTTGGTTAAATAAATTCAGCCCAACATCCTTGGTGACGTCGTTTTTATCTGGGCAACTGACTTCAGGACCGTGTTTAGTTTGGTTACTTTTGTGTATGTGCTGCATATTCCAGCTGTATCAATCCTGGCGGATCCCTTCACATCATCAGCTCGGTTTTAGTAGTGCAAATAATTAATGCAAAGATGGGGAGTGGATGATCCTCTAAAAGGTCCAACAGAACTCGGCCCTCTGGCCGGCGTTCCTGCCGGTGGTTCTGCTGCTTTCAGGTGTGTCAGTGCCTCTCTGCCCCTTCCATCATCCCCCCCCCCAATCATCTGCATTTATTTCAGTTTGTCACACTCACATTCTCTCTAAGCACTGTCCAGTGTGTGTTTTGGGCTGATGGTCTGACCCCCCTTCCCAGGACATTAACGTCTGCATCCTGGAGAACTACCCTGAGTGCTCTAACCCCCGGTTGTTCTACATCATCCCATACTTCTGCGGCCAGCACCCCCAGTGCAGGTGAGTCCACCCCTCCCAGTGACCATAGTGGGCATAGAACTGACTCGGTCCTGAGCACCTGTTCCCTACTTCTCCAGCATGTGCAGTGCTCATGTCCCTCTTCGCTGTGTCATGTGTAACTTGTGGAACTTTCTGTAGAACTTTTGTGTAATTTGGGGGGGGGAGCTATTTGTGACTAAGGTGAGAGAGCAGTGTTGTAAGTCTGCTGCCCCATCCTCTCCTGTCGTCATGGGAACAGGGAGCCCGGACTCTGGGCTCTGGAGCGGGCCAAACAGAACGTGCTGGAAAACTTCTTGCTGGTGGGGGTGCTGGAGGAGCTGGAGGACACGTTGGTGCTGCTGGAGCGACTCCTGCCTCACTACTTCACCGGGGTTCTGAGCATCTATAAAAGCCCAGGTAACTCTGCTGTTATTGGCTGTGGTCATGGCCCCGCCTCCTACTGGCTTAGTCCCGCCTCTTGTTGCTTGGCCCTATTTATTTTACTGTTGTGCTGAGCATCTACCAAAAAAATGTAGCCCATACTCTCACCACAGCTATATAAAAGCATTGCCTTCCTCTAGCACTGGACCTGTAACATTCTGGCACCAAAATCTATTAACAAAAGCTGTAAATACTTCATTTTGGTTTGATCACCTGCTACCATCAGTCATATATTATATAATGACAGTTGCTGTCTGGTTCAATACACTGCCCAACGGACAAAGTTAGCTGTGATTGTCAGCACACTGTAAATCTTGTCTTTATTGACTATCGGTAGTGCTACCACCGCAGCCCAGCAATTGGCGCTGTTGTCACCGAGTAAGAATTGTGCGTTTGGCATTTTGTCAGTTCATGTGTATTATGAGATGAGACTTTCCTGGACCCCCCTGGCCTTACATAATGGCTGAGGCGGATAGGGTGACCCTAGGCAGCTAAGAAGTAGGTCAGGCTGTGAGCGCTCTCCCCCTCTGCTGCCCGTACTCCACAGTTTTATTGAAGCCACATGGATTGTGTCGTTATGGCAACTTTTTTTTTTTTTTTTTTGGAACAATGCCGTTTCCCCTGCATTGAGCTTCTGAAGTCATGGCACACGTGTGTCAAGTCTGTGTTGTGCTTGTTGCGGTTCGGTCGTCGCCTAGCAACTCTGTTTTTTTTGCCCTTTAGGGGACATTATGATACTGAGTCTGGGATGTGGGTCTTATTCCAGGGTTCATCTAAACGACGGGATGTCGTGCAACAATAGTGTTAGATCAGCATGGGCAGGCAGGAGGATCTTGCCGAAACTGCATGTGTGCCAGTGACATGTCTGTAATGTCACAGGTGTGTTTGTGTGGGATTTTCTTCCTGGCCCAGATTACAGGAAGATTGGCAATTTGACGGGTACGGTACGGAAGCAGGCCCCGACCCAGGAGGCCCTGCAGGTGCTTTACCAGCGCATGAAGTACGAGTACGACTTCTACAACTTCATCCGGATGCAGTTCCACCTCCTGAAGAAGAAGATCGGCCTCCGGTCGGCCGCGCCGCCCACAATCCCGCACGCCATCAAGACTCCGGAGCCCATGGAAGTGGACCAGGAGGAGGAGCCAGAGCAGGAGGAGGAGCCAGAGCAGGAGGAGGAGCTGGAGGATGCCAGCTTGTGGTTGGTGCATCCCTGAGCGTTGCCGTGGAGATGGGGTTACCAGCGCCCAGCCAGGTGCAACGTGGAACCGAGATCCCAGTGGAACAATGCAGGAACGAGCAGCCCTTCCCCGTGGAATGGCGAGGTCCCTTTCCTCGTGGAACGGTGAGGTCCCTTTCCACGTGATGCAAGGCCCTCGTTAACCGTGAGCGTTTTGCGGCGCGGCAGTCCGTCGTCGGTCCGATTCCGGAAAAGAGATGCCGTCAAAAGCAGCCCACTTCTAAAGGGATTCAGCTGTACTGCTCGAAGTCCACCTGACAGCAACACCAGACCCCTGAGAAGCTGTTGGGGGTTCTGTACTCTACAGCTGGATACTCCCTGACCCCCCACATTCACAGACGAAACTTTTTCCCCATGAGATGAAGTTTCCATCAGCTGGTTCGCCAGCAAACCGCCTTTGTTCTGTGTCCCACCCTGCGGCTTTTCTGGTCACTGCCACACCAGCAGTTACCCCATAATATAACCCTATCTGCTGGGGCCACACCCTCGGGCGTGTGCTGATGGAAGCGCTGACTCAGTGGCACTGCTGGCAGTAAAGATGTGAGCCGCGGGTCGAGATGACTGAGCTGATTCTAGCCGGCTGTGAAAAATCAAACTAGGAACGGAGCTTCCTATGAACGTGCAGTGCAGCCAGTGAAAGGCAAATGGACCCAGTCATTAACGTCACATCTTCTACCAGTGGAGCAAGAATCTAAGTCCAGTGTAAATGATCTGCTCTGATTTTGCCCTGAATACACTAAGAAAGATGCAGTGAATCCAAACACGACCTTAGCTGCAGAGTGTATTGTGAGGGGACCACTCTAAGTTTTAGGGTGCATAAAGAGTATGTTGGGGGGCGTCATTCTATTTGAATGTTTTCCCTCTCTTAATTTGAGATTTGTTTTAAACGGGTCATTAAATCGTGGGTAGCAGGCTTTTTTTTTGTCATGTTAGATGACTCTGCAGGTGAATCTACTCCTCAGTTAACCCGATCCACTTGGCCTTGCTCAAGCGAAGCATAAACAGTGGTGCACTCTGATTGGTCAGTATAACCTGCCATGTGACCGGGCATGGTCACGTGATATGTGTCATCCTGCCACAAATAATCCCGCCCCACTGTACCGAAGTTTAACATACAACCTACCTGTATTTAAGAAATGGACTGTGTTTTAGAGCTACATTTTAATTTATTTTTGCATTCCAGATATATTTCTCAGGAAAAAATACTTGTTTTTTTAAGAAAAGAAAGGGAGTCCGCTCTGGAATTTTTAGATCTAAATACACATGCCAGTAACTAGCAGAATTAGTTGTCATTTAATGGAAACCCCCACCGTCTTGGAATGCTTTCAAAATAAAAGTTTCCTAACAGCTCTTTAATTATTCCTTTTCTAAGGAACTTGCTTCTCATTCATTTTCTTGTCAACTTGTTTTCTGTTCTATGGTGGAAAAGAGTATTTGCAAATTTTTTTGTTGTGAAACTATTTGATTTCATCCTTATGCAGTGTATCACTTCAACACAGGGGTCACCAACCTTTTAGAAACTGAGAGCTACTTCTCGGGTACTGAGCCATACGAAGGGCTACCAGTTTGAAACGGCCTCCTGAACTTATCTAAACTTCATGCATAGTAAACATGTTTTAAATGCTTTTCTAAAAAATATTGTCATTTTCAAATCTATATAAATGCATATGTGGTTAAAGAAGAATAGCAACAGGATAAAATAAAATTTTAGACGCTGCTCACTGGCGAGTTGTGCTATTTTTAGAACAGGTCCACGGGCGACCCATGTGGTCCTTGGGGGCATCCTGGTGCCCACGGGTGACTCATGTGGTCCTTGGGGGCATCCTGGTGCCCACGGGTGACTCATGTGGTCCTTGGGGGCATCCTGGTGCCCGCGGGCGACTGATGTGGCCCTTGGGGGCATCCTGGTGCCCGCGGGCTACTGATGTGGCCCTTGGGGGCATCCTGGTGCCCACGGATGACTCATGTGGTCCTTGGGGGCATCCTGGTGCCCGCGGGCGACTGATGTGGCCCTTGGGGGCATCCTGGTGCCCACGGGCACCATGTTGGGGACCCCTGCTTTAAGGTAATTAGCTGCTGCTATGTGATGGACAGTGGTATCATCATATGCATGCAATTTGTATGCATACGTCCGTACAATAGATGCACTCCTCTGGATTGTTACATTTTGATTGGTTCACCTTTTCACCACCATCCCCCATCCCCCACCTATGTGCTCATACTATGATCAAGGGTGGTCAGCTGGTACAAAGCCTTATGAGTCCATTGGCTTTTTAAAATTCAAAGCAAGTAACCTTTTTTTTTTTTCTACAGCTGGCCTTTAGTAACCTGTATTGCTGGCACCAAACACTTTTGGGTTGTTTGGGTAAGTCATTGTCCTCCTAAAACACCCACCGTTAATCTCTACCAGCAGCAGCCGGAATCCTACAGATCCAGTTTTGGCCAGTTTATCGTGTCATAGAGCTGCCCACTCTTATAAATTCTTCCACCTTGAAAACAATCTTTGACATCAGGGGAATTATCATTGACAGGACTGACACATTTTAACCGGGAGACTCGACGGCCCCCTGTTGAAAAAGAAACAGGACCCAGGTCGTCCACACCGCTGCCTGTCTGAAGAGGAAACGGGGATTTCTGTGCTTTTCATGTTCAGAAATGACGGTCTGTAGGTTCGTCTGGGCAGCAGGCGCTTGAGTGCAGCCTGCGCATCTCTGAGTATCTAGAACGTGGTGATTCGTGTTTCAAACCTTTCGAAACGTGCAGCGGGGCTCACATACATCAGCCCTTGAACTTTTCAGTAGCTGGGCAACTGAAACGTTCCCTGGGCAGCTTGTGGGCCAACGGTTGAGGCAGGAGAGTTTCTCTACCATCACAGTTTATCCCCCCATCTGGCCCAGTGCCCTGGGCTATCAATAACCTGGAGAGGCGGGGGCCGGCTGCTGTAACCCCCCCCCCCCCAAACCAAAACTGCCATGCCTTTCCTGCTGTGACCCTTCTCCTCTTTCCACCTTCATCTCCAGCGTTCACATCGCTTTGTTCTTCCTGTTACTTTGGCAGCTGCCCTCATTCTGACCCTAAGGTCGCCTCAGGTTGACCCTGTCTGTACATGTGACCTCCATCCAGACACCTTTACAGCAGCTTCGGGCTCCGTAGTCGAATGCGGTCATAGGTCACCCTGCTTATTGCCGCGAACTTCACCTGTTACCATGTTTATCAAGGATATTGTGTCAGCGAATCTGGCCTGGGGGGAAGGAGGGGGGGGTTTTGACAAAAACACCCCAGAGAAAATGCCTGTGGGCCTGAGTGAGGCTCCCTGTTGGTGGCAGCTTAGGGAAACCTGACATGGTGCAGTGAAAAGGAGCCACCTGGAGACCTTCTCAGCAAGGAGACCGATCTCGCAGTCCCAGGACCTTCTGCTGCCGCTTCCGCCGTGAGAAAGTGTCAGCTGGGGTACGAAATGGGTCAAGGCCTTTGATGGGTTTCCAAGGGAGAAGTTGCAGGTGTGGCGTGTTTCGAAGGCCGTTTGAAGGTGGGAGAGAAAGCGTAGGGGCGAGGCCTGGGTCCTGCTCCCACAGTGCCGCCTCCGTTCCTGGTGAGCAGGTATAACATCACAAGAAAGGATCCTGTTTATTCCCCCTGATGGGCACTGATGTCCGCAAGGAGATCCCATACAGAGAGGGACGTCTAACGCAGGAGAAGCCGGCCATCTTCTGTGTGTTCTTCGCATTTTCATTCATACCCCTGTAGCAAATCTTTTGTCTTGCATCCACACTTTCTGGCAGGAATTTGTTCAGGCAGAATGTTGCCACCAACGTCTTTGATCTGTGTTCAGAACCGACGAGATCCAAGAACAAACATGTTCAAGGTCTGTGCTGCGAGATAAGATTTTAACTCTGAGCTGTTAGTTTAGTTCCCCCCAAACGAGCTCGATGGGCCGAATGGCCTCCTCTTGTTTGTTACTTATGATCTTGTGTTCATGTGCGGATTCCGTGGTTTATCAATTGTATCTTAGCTAATCCAGCTTTATATGTAGGACCAATATCTGGCAGGCAAGACTTCTCCAGCTGTTTTTCAGTTCTCTAGTGTGTGGCTGGGGTTGGTACTCCGACTTTGTGATTCCACTCGTCACCAAGGATGCCAAGCAGCTTCACGGAGTCCTGTTCCAAAAAAACATTCACGCATCTCCCGGCCCCTGATCCCAGACAGGCTCTGTCCTCGCTGATGCCATCGTACACAGCGCTGTGCAGAAGCCTTAGGAAGTCAAACAAAATGCTTGACTGGTCTGCATGTTGATGTGATGCTGTGCTCGTGCAGCCATTTCAAAACCTTGGTATTTGCAGCTACCATCCAAAACACATTAAATACTTTTTGACTCGACCACAAACATACCTAATATGGCAAATCGATACCTCATCGACCGTTTTACACTAATTAAATATGTAAGTAAGTAAGTACCGCGACCCGACCTCGGATAAGTGGGAGACAATGGATGGATGGATGGATGGATGAGTAAGTAAGTATGTAAGCTGGTTGTGAAATTTATCAAATGCTGGGATGCCCATGAGCACAGGTTTGGAAGCTGAAGTGATGTACATCCACCCATCCGGAAGATATCAGTAACTTTCTGAAGAACAGAAGAAATTCCTGTTAGTTTTTTGTTAATTCCTATATATTCTAATGTTAAATTGTTCGTTTTTGTTCTGAGCACATTGATGCTCACTACCCAGATAAATACCTTTAAACATTTCCCATGACTGCCTAAGACTTTTGCCCAGTGTTGAATTTCTCCGGCTCTTAATGTTTTTTGAGAGTTCGATCATGTAAATGGAGGAAAAAATTCATATAGAACAAAGTTAGGTGTATATTTGTTTAGAGTAACCAGTGTGTGTGTGTGTGTGTATATATATATATAGATATAGATTTACATATGTGATACTGTTCATGAATAATTCTGAGCACAGATTCTGTGCTCAGGGATCCACGCTGATCCGCTCAAGCTGAAGCTGGCAGCAGGCTGGTTAAAACCTGGTACAGTGTGGACTTTGCCATCGATCCCGTCTCATCCTGAGATTCCCTGAAAAACTATGCTGTTCGCTGCTTGACGGCCCCAGCACTGTTTAGAAAGTTCTCCTGTAACACGCAGTACCAGCGCAGCCAGTATCAAGCAAAACGAATCTGAAATTACACAAGGGAGACTTGAGTCTGCATTGACTTTGGCACAATCTCCTCTCCTTCTGCCAGACCCTTTCACAACGTCCGCTGCCCAGTGTCCCCCATTCTAAGACCTTCTACAGCAAAAACAAAAGTGGCTCATTTAAGCAGTCGTCCAGTAAATTGTCCATCAAGGCATAACTTTTCTTGTCCATCTTTTTCCCATGAATGCTCGATCCGGTTAGATATCTTGTTGATTCTTGTATATTTACGTGAACTTAAATGTCTAAGTATGGTATGTGAAACGTTCGGCTCTTCGTTAAATCGACTGGAAAATGCTGATATTCTCACTGTTGGCCATTAAGCACAAGGATCCCACAGAAAAGACAAAGCTTTGGAAATTACAAATATGACTGTATTATTAAACTACCATCGAGCCCCGGACCAAGTATGAGTTTGCATCTTTTTTTTTGGCACAGGTAGTTTCATATAACACCAGAAAAGGATTTAAATAGATTACATATTTTAATTTGAACTCTTACTAAAAGAAATCATTACAGTATTCAAAGAAGTCAAAGCAATAAATATACAGTTATAAGTGAGAAACCTGACAATCGCAAAAGTATGTCTGTTGTAAAATAGGAGTTAATCATGGGTATGTTTGTGAACTAGAGGTTCAGCTCAAGTTACCCTTGGCTCCAGACGCATCTTTGGTCCAAAACATCAATGTCCTAAAAAATTGAAGGGAGATCTTAAAACATTCACGTCCTGGATTCTGTTTTGTGATGTGTTTCAATGTACATTGATTACAGGCGTGTAACTAAGAAACACCTCACACCGGTGTGGTAGGAGTGGGGTGCTTTTTGGCACGGAAAAGCCCCCAAAGCATGTTTAAGAACTAATTGCTATAAAATATGACACCTTAAAAAAACTCACTGGCATCCACTCTATTAGTAAACTTACGGTACCAGCAAATCGAGCATTTTAAACTGCTACCCTGAGAAATGAGCACAGAAAATACAGATTTATAGATGAAATAGAAAGAAAGAAACGCAACAGACGGCGGCAATAAATTATGCGGCTAATATTTACACAGAGCTAGTGAATGAAACCTGGAAGTAACCTATTAACTGTGACTTAGCACCGCTGCAAAGACAGGGGCTGTGGTGGGGTTCAGACCCGGGGCGGCATTTTTCAAACCCGCCTCCCGAGACACTCGGCCAGTCCCCATATTTGTTACCTTCTGTCAGCATCACTGTTCACCACCTGCACACTGGATACTTCTAGTCAGAGCAATTCTAGGATCTTTGTAAGGTGTAGGGGCATACGAGCAGCCATAATTCACACAGTGGGGCCGACCTCATCCTTAACCAATCATATGTTTTGAACATTTTCACTTCATTTCACTTAACTACGAAGCCTATTTTGATTATTTCACTCCGGTGTGAACATGGGTGTCTTTGGACGGGTGCCTCAGGGGGCAGTTTTGAGAGCCAGGGGTCTGATGCACACTCTCACAGGACACACAGAGTAAGCAACATATACACACACACGCTCAGTCTCTTTCCCTTATTTGCATGCTCGAACACCTTAATATCCCCGATTCAGCAACCCTTACATCAAAGCAAAAATGCCGTCCTGGATCTTCCTGTCTTTCACGATGTCAGCGGGGGCAGGAAACCCAAACGTGGCCCAAAAATTTTGATATTGACAGGGAATCCACTAAACAGTCATGTTCCTTTTGTTCTTACCTATGTGAAGAACTGCACTACTATTCAATAAAAACCCTGGAAACTGAATTTTCGTATGTATAACAGATACGTGACAGGGTGGAGTCTTCATAAATGAGTGGTTTTGATTTGTCCACAGAAGGGGAACATAGTGCGGGCTCATTGGCGCCCCCCAGTGAAGCTGTCGGGGTGTTTTCGCTGCCCTGAGAGGTCAGGGGCACCTGTTCCGCCGCCACTCGACTTGCCCCACTGTTTCTTATCGCCTGATGCCTCCTATCACACACTCACAGGTCCGTCGGCCTTGGCATCCAGCGGGGCGCTGCGGCGCATTTCCTGCATCTGCTGCGGCGACTTCTTGCTGGGCCTGGAGGCCAAGGCCTCTGCTTCCTCCAGGGTGGACGTCAGGGGTTTGCCCAGGGTTTCAGGCAGCAGCAGCGTCAGCACGCCGATGGCGAAGGCCAGGATGCCGACTATGAGCTGGGGTGGGAGGACAACTTCTAACAAATGCTGCTAGGGGGGCTCAAGGGGGGCTCAAGACACCCGACAACACCGCGCTCATTGCTACCCCCCCACATAGCAGGAAGTCAACACGCGTCATGCAGGGCTCTTGCTCCACCGGGCCTGTAATGGCCATCTGGCATGCCGGGCATTTCGCTGGTCAGCTGATGGATTTTCGGCCAGCAAAATATACTGCGGTGGACCCCCATCCCCCCTATCGGGGCCCCAAAGTCCACAGGGCCCAGTCTAGCCCTGATTTCCATCCAGTCAACTATCTATCTTCCAACTGTGCTCAGGATCAGAGAGAAGTTTCCTATTAACTTCAGCTGTCCTTCTTTATTGTATCCCACGGGGAAGACTTGGATAGATATTTCAAGAAAAAAATCTCAACTCCTCTCTCAAGTTCCCCACTTGAAGGACGCATGGCATTAAGGGGGATGTGACCCCACATGGTACTGGTTGCCTATAGTCAGCTTCCAGTATAAGTGTCACAGTTATTTCAGTTTTACGGACGGAGCCCCAAACAGCCCTCCCGGTGCAGTTCCTCAGGACCATGTGACCCAGAGCAGCCCTACCTGTGGCAGGTGAACCCAGACGTCAGACAGGTAGACGCAGAAGGGGGCCACTACGCTGCCGACACGACACATCATGCTCCCGCTGCCCACGGCCAGGGACCTTCAAGGGATACAGGGAGTGTAGCATGATCATTACATCGTCCAGAAAAGAGCATCAGAGTATTTCTGTTATCTGTTTTCGGGTGACTTCTGTATCTCTGTGACAGAGTCGCAGGCAAAAGTTCAAATAAAGAGCGACATGGAAGATAACAAGTGGGTCTGATCACTCTGTAAATTATTAGTCAAATTAAACTACTAGTTACAAAGGGTTTTCAACAAATGATCTTACGTATGAGATAACTAACGACTTAGTATCACAAACCTTTAAGGAGAAGCACCCCTGAAAACTTACTTAGATTGACCTAAGTTTATCTAATGAAAATCAACAATTTTGTTGAGTTATTACATAATGTGGCGTTATTACGTAATGTGAAGTTATTACATAATGCATTGTTACAGGGGAGTCACACACATCACCAGTACCCTTTTGGGAGTGGGAAAGGATGTCCCCAGGATTTCACCCAGTTCAGTAAGCCCAGGTTACATTACCGTGATACAAACAGCTGAAAATGCTCCTGTAACTGAACAAGGGGAGCACTGTGCTAACAATGCAGTGGGTTGTGGGTTCAAATCCCAGGGAGCACACATTAACTGTAAGCCTTCACTGTACTGTAAGATGCTTTGGATGACAGCATCAGGTAAATGGAAGACGCATATAAATGACCCTCTGGACTGACAAACCTTATGATGGTTGGGTAGAGCTCACAGGTGTAGAGATATATCAGCCCAAAGGCAATCGCGATGGCAAACTTTCCCATCATGCTTAGGATAATAGTGAGTACTTCAAAGTCCTTGGAGAGGAGAAAGAGATAACATATGGAGACTTGACAGATCAATGCCATGGACAAAGACTCCATCCCCTCCGCATTTACGCCTCTGAACCATGACCCGTTTGCTCCACGTCACCCGATAACGGAAATCGCAGAGTGTGACTTTCCTTCTCTGTAAGGCACCGTTTCTCAAACCGGTAACTGGGGGGCCCCCAGATGCTTCCCAGGAGGCAGCCAGATGGGAGCAGAAACGTGAACCGCGTGGGTCCCCAAGGACCGGGTTCGAGAAACACCTCTGTAAGGAAGCGAGTTCCTTGCGGGTCAGTGTGGGCCTGTAAAGCTGAAGGAGACACACGCCGTAGCAGCTACTCAGCAAACAATATGGAGCGAGGAATATGTGAGCCCGACCCCCCCGCCCCATCGGGTCTGTCATGTACAAACCCTGGAGGGCTGGTCTACCGTCAGCTCCTCTCAAGTGAATCAATCATCCCTTGGAGACAATTCAGCTGGGTGGTCAGCTGAGAATTCAGTGGAAGCTCAGCTTAGTCACACTTAGCCTGACTGGCTCCTTGACAGCTGTAATGTACTATCTGCCTCAATTGTACATCACTGTCAATTAGAAAATGTAAATATAAATGTTGTGTTAGTTAAGCTGAGCTATAACCATTAGCCTGCACGAGTTACAGGAGTTGTAAGCACTTACGTACTTACATCATTATATCCCCCCAGCCAATGAGATAAGAGCGATTTTCAGTTCTGTCTCAGACTACAGCCATACTACTACACTTTCATTTAACAATGGACTTTTCAAACAATCTCCATCCACACAGTCATTTTCATGTTGCTTACGAAAGTATTTCCATACGCACTGAAATGAACAAAAACGAATTTGAACTATTAGCCTACAGTGGGTAGGCATGTATCGATGAAATCAAGAAAAGCAAGTGTCACATAAGCCTGTGTCATTCATTTGCGACGCCCACGTAGGGTGACCAAACAAACCAATGATCAAAGGGATCAAATCAGAGAAGGGCCAGGTAATGAGTAGGGACCAATCAGGGGGGCTCTTAAAGTCTGTGTTTTCAAAAGTCTCCATTTTCACTCATGTGCACTGAAACGTTAAAACAGTTTTCAGAAGTATACAGCTCCGAAGAGCATTTTCAAAAGCCGTTTTTTGGGGGCTTTTGAAGGGAAGGCAGAAATGGAGACAAACATCTGCTTTATCATAGCAGTGTAGATGTAGCCTTCATCTCCACTATCACCAGTGATGTCACGCCTACCAGCCGACATGTGATTGTCCCCATCAACTGTACCTCAGTTCTACAAGATATGCCCTATACTTTGACCAGAGGAAGCAACTCAACCCCCACCCCTGCCAACTTGTGAACTGAGAGGGTACTTTAATGACATCACTGGAAATGCCCAATCATAGCCGTTGAACCACACAACAGGCGGCTCTTGGCCAGCAGCTACTGCACAAGTGGCTACAAGAAGACGGATATTGCTGACAGTCAAGCTCACAGAATGTAGGCCGAGAAAGGCGGGTATACCTTGGGCACCGCAATGATGAGCATGCATGCTGCGCCACTCAACAGCAGGGATGGGGCACACGTCCTCTTTCTGCCAACCTTGTCCATGGCAAAGCAGCCTACCAAGTAGGACGGGAGCTCAACAGCACCTGGAATCAATTGACAATACAAGGTCACCCCCCTGGGAGGATGCCATGTTGCCCGGGCAGGATCTGGCAACCCAACCGCCAAGTTACCCAACAGCCCTGGCAGCTGGAGAATAATGGCTACTCTGGATCTGGCACACTGGAACTGCAACAGTTCGTGTTCTTTGATGCTCAGTTTTATCCCAAAATGTATATTATTGTAGAGTTTAATGTTGCCAAAATAGAAATAGTCTTCATTCCTGAGCTGTAATTAAATAGTTCTAAAGTTGTGGTGGTGAAGCTCGGCTGAGTGCTACACTACACTGGGGCTCCCAGTACTGCCAGCTCTTTGGGATGCCTGTTCTTGCCCTGCCAAGATGATGCCCATTGATTAGGATGGTCTGTCACCAGAAATGCTAAAGGTATCTCGTACCAGGCGCTCCTGTGGAGATGGTGCAAAGGCCTGTGGGCTGCTTCTCTAACCCTAAATCATTATCTCATTAGAGCCGCCCCATGAATCACTATTTGCACCATCAGCGGCCAGCTTGGGGGGGAGGGGGGGGGGCTCATCTCCTCATGTTGAACACAACTGATTAACTCCAAGAAACCAGTGGAACAACATAAAGACCGGGCCTGGGTCTCTTAACAGCAAACAGCAGCGAACCCTCATGAGCAGATGATTTGTTTAGCTTACGCCTTTGGGAAAGAGAAGGTTCCATGCTTCTTCTAGAAGGGTCTCATTATCTGAGCAGCAAAGAAATACCACCAGACAGTTCTGTCTGATGAGCTTTTAAAGTATGCCTGGGTACATTCCTTCCTCAACCCAAGTAATTACTTACTTTTCCCAATATCTTGTTAGTATTTTTTGAAAAATAAAATACAAAGAAACAAGACCTGGTCAAGTATCGGCTATAATGTTCTGGAGCTGAAAGGTCCCTCGGGCACAGAGAGCTATACGACTCACCTGCCAGGAAGAGGTTGACATACTGGTTCCCCCCCAGGTTGACGGAGTTCAGGGAGAAGACGTAGTAGCCCAGGCTGCCAATGAACCACACGGCCCAGACCGTGAGGGTCCTGCCCGCCATGGTCCAGCTACAGAACAGGTCCAGGATGCTGAGCTTCCTCTCTGCCTTCCCGTTTGAGGCCTTGCCCTCCCCGTCCAGAAGGATGGCCGCGTCGGGCTCCATCAAGTCCGACACCATGACGGGGGTGGAGGCGCCGTTGTAGTACGCCATCTGGTCCAGCAGTTCCTGGGCCTCCTTAAGGCGGCCCTTGGCCAGCAGGTAGAAGGGAGTCTCAGGAAGCTTCCAGCAGACCAGGATGAAGGGGATGGTGCTCAGGGACAGGACAACCTGGTACAGCCACCACACCCTGATGAGGTGACCCGCCAGCGCCACCACCATGACGCCCACGGCGAAGGCGGCGTGCACGTGCATGGAGGTCCAAGTGCGCACTTTGATCCCCGTGAACTCCGTCACGTAGACAAACACCACCACCAGGTAACCACTCGAGACCTACCAATGGAATAAATGCTTCAGTCCCATGTACAGTACGTCCCCCACACAGGTCTCTATGTGCATTCAGCCAGCTATCGCTTTCTGCACAGCAGAGATATCTGACCCACGGAGGCATGCGTCAATCCCCATCGGCCCCCACCCTCTCCGATAAACAGCCGTTGTTTTCCCCCCGTTGGGACTTTGGACGCGTAAAAAGCCCTTTTAGTGTGACTGCCTCTCCTATTGCCCCAATAATACCCCTAATACCCCAGCATCCCAGACACCACATGACCCCAAATTTCAGGTCCAGAAAGGACAAATCCAGACCGTGATTTAGCTTCAACCAACCAGTTGCGCATAAAGAGTCACAGTTACAGAGTACTCCACTGGTTGGTTAAAGCTAAATCACGGTCTGGATTTGTACTTTCTGGACCTGAAATTTCCACCTCTGGGTGCCAGCTAGACACGTTTATCTACAGCTCGTGCTGAGCCGGCCCCTTCTTAGGTCTCTACCCACTTATTTGGTCAGTTGGCTGAAACTAAACCATCTATCCCCCTAAATTACAACCTTTTTTTGCCATATTACCAAGTCAACGTCCAGAGCTCAGCAGAATGACCGTGTCGATGAATTTTGTCATTGAATTTCTTAAATCTCTAATGGGCAGTGCCACTGATCTGTTTACTGTTTACATCTTGACCTCTATTGCCCTCCTAATTCAAGCTGCCCTACTGCCTGCGGGTGGCGCTGGTGTGCCCTTCGCATCTGCGGAAACAGTAACAGTAACACTGAAGTGGTCCCAGGATGAGAAGCCATTGGATTCATGCAAAAGAGCCGACAGAGATTAAATCTTAACGTCACACAGTGACAGAGCCAGTGCGGCCGGACAAGCAGCCCCCTCACTGCCAGTGCTGTAGGGTCACCCTGTCCTCACTGTATACGAGGCTTTCAGTCAGCATATGACAATACTTTGGGAGAGAGTTGCGGGTTCTGATCCCATAACCTGCCACTGCTAATTCAGCCAGACTGAAAACAAACCCACAGGCCATCACCCTGTCTGAAGAATGAGGCGAAGGGGGAGGATGAGGAGAAGCTGCGGTGTCCCACTCACCATAGCCAGCAGGAACCGAATCACGACAAAGGTGTAGTAGTCGCCCGTAAATGCCACGCAGACGCCAAAGGCGAATTGGCACAAACTGGTCAGCATCAGGATTGGCCGCCGCCCAAGCCTGGCAGGAGGATAAAAAAAGACAAGACAACATTTCGGTCACTGTCTGTCCTCTCAAAAGGGCACCTGATATTCACCGCTGTGATCTAACGCTGTAATGATACGCAGAATTATCCATGGAAAAAAACACAAGCTTCTCCTTTAAACGGCCCCTTTGGAAAGCAAATCTGTGTCAGCAGCGGATACACAAGTAAATATTCAGTTTCAGCTGTGGTTAGGTTATGAAGGACTACGCTACCCCACGGGTGTTCCCGTGACTCGTTAATGCACGACCGGTGGGCTAACTCACCTGCTTACGTTAACACACCACATGTAATTACAATACCGTGAGAGCGCAGAATTTTATCTGCAAGCATAAGAAAAAAATCCTTAAGGAAGAAAATGATCAATAAACATTTAACAAACATCTTTCCACCCTAAGTTGCATTCAGTTTTTAATGAGTCTATTTAAAATCAAGTATTTTGCCTGACAGTTGGCTCACGGGGCTTTGGGAGTAATTAACTTTTTAAAAAGTGTGATTGAGAACAGCACTTTAGGAATTGAATCCATGAACGAAATAAAACAACGCAGCCATCTATGTAAAACGCGAGCTGAGCAAAAGTGAATGTTACACTAAAACAACAATCTGTAACACCACCGGTGGGGAAACGTGAGAAGGAGATCGGATAAAAATCTGTTACACGGCATGACGGACAGACACGGCTGCCGGGCTAAAATTGTTCACTGACAAATCTGATTGAAAAACACCAACGGTTGAAAGGATAAACGTTGCACAACTGCCACAAAAAATAATCGTCTAAGAATCCGTCTGAGCTCGGCCTCGTTGTGTCAATAAATAATCATCACCACCACCATCACCCTCTTTTTACTAACAGTGACTAAACGTGCTTAGCATTTTTGCCTCACAGCTTCACGATTGTGGGTTGGAATCCCTCATCTATGCGGCTTCCCCTAGCGCACGCCATGCCCTGGTATCCCGTCCACGGTGCACCCAAGCTTTCTGCCCTGTGGGATAGGCTCCAGACCAGTGATGTGCTAAGGATCTGGGGTGCCTGTGTGTCTGCCGTTTGTACACTCGCCAGCCCCCCCCCAGTCTAGCACCTTGACCTTCGAGAAGATGGATAGATATTTTTTACTACAATAATCTCCCCCTTAAGCAATTACATAATGACATAAACGATAAAGCGCATTATTATTATCATTGTTATTAATATTGTTGTTAATGTGGATAAATATAGTGGCTGTATTAATTAACAATTTCGTCGTTTAACTGTCGAAACCATGCACTCGCCACTCGCATGGGATTCGGGTCCGGCTGTGTAGCCTGACCTGTCGGCGATGTCCCCGAAGACCACCGCGCCGATCAGCACCCCCAGCATGAAAGTGGGTTGGCAGAACTTGGCCAGCCACTCCTTCTCGCACACCAGGTCCCAGTCCGTCACGATGCTCTGCTGGATCTCGCTCAGGTCATAGCTGAATCTGCCGGCGCACGACTGCATGCTCTTGTTGCCGGCAAAGTGATAGGTGAAATCGGTGGGGTTGATCCTCAGCGCCCTCCTGCACTGGCTCAGCTCCCACTGCTCCCCGGCGGCTGTCCGCACCACGACGGGGCCGGAGCCCGGAGCGAAATGGCGCCAGATGTCCGCCAGGGCTCCGGCGCTGTAGTTCTCGAACAGCACCCCGGTGACATTGTCCGGGGAGCCGCAGAGAAACTTCGGCGTGACCACCAGAAAGACCGAGGCCAAGTAGTGGATCCCGCAGGCGACAGCCTGGAAGACAGCGGCGAAGTACAGGCACGCCTGGAACCTGGACGCACAAAGCGGAGTTTTCATATATGGAGAGCATTTTCATAATAGCGAACGGTGATCTGTGGGCATTATATCATTAACATCACAGTCTTAGATTTGTGCTAAATCAGTGGTATATATCATTTTCGTTGAAAAACATCTAAGTTCACAACTTACGCAACTCCCAGTATATTTATATTTTATAGATGGAAGTCAGATACATTTAGCCCGTTTTAGTATGAAACGGACAAAACTGCATAAAAGAAAAACACTAAATCGGATAAGTAGGCTAACTGAAATATATACATTTTAATTAAATGTAAATTTAGTCCAGGACAACTCAGGAATAATTTAACGGTAATCTGCGATAAAAATCTGTTGCATGCTGTAAAGAGTGTAACGTTAATGTTGGTACCGTTTGAAGTGTCCGAGTTCATCGAAAATCCTCTCCACATATTTCATGGTTTCAGGCGCCGAAGAAGTCCTCACCGGCGTCCCCCGAGAGCGGCACTGAGCTCAGCAGCGGACCGCCGGCAGACTTTTCTAAGTTAGTTATCAGTAGCGCACGCCGGGTAGGAGGAGCAGCGAGGCGTGCAGGAAATTTCCACTGTCCCACTTCACACGCAAATAAGAGTTACACTTATCACCCCTTACACTATTACTTGCGTTTAGAAAGCCTTTATGTTACCATTGGACAGCTACTGTTTTTGCCCTGTACGAAATCTGTTTACTTAAAGCCATGTCTTCTTAAGGGATGTCTTACTTAAAGGTAGAGAACCTAATTCATTTGGTCCATTCACCACAACAGGGAAAAGCAGGGAACTTAAATTTTCTTCTTGGAAACATCTTTAGCTACACTTATCTTACACATATACATATACAAGTTGAAATAAACCACCGGAACATAACTTTGTTTCCCCCAAAAGTCGTATCCACCATTTCTCCGCTCTTACAAGTCTCGACTCTTTCACCCAAGGTAAACAAGTGTAAACAAAAGTTGCTAAAACAGCAGGCAACAGATGGGCAAATACTTCAGATTCATTCTGCTAATACAGTCCTGCAAATAGTTATTCGGTACTGACTTCCTCTAAGGGAGATAGGTGTCATCCCAGAGCTGCAATGCCTCCTCAAGTTCTCAGACGGCTGTGAGGGCTAAACTTTCCATGGGCAGAAATAACATGACACATGCCAGTTTACCAGATGACTAGAAGGCATCTCATTCAGAGAGCCGGGATGGTCAATGGACAGTATGTCAAAGAGTCTCCTGGTCCAGACGTCCAGAAAGGTTGTTTAGAACCTGTCAGCCTCTATTTCGGGTGGTCAGGGGTTCTATTCCCTGTGTGCTCAAGGTCAAAGAAAACACATTGCAGTTTACACACGCACAACGTCCTGGTTAAGGGTCCAGCGCACAAATCCATTTTCTGAATTCCTGAGTTCGTCTTTATGGATTATCGGCATACATGCATAGCGGTTAAGCTGCTTTAAATCAGCTTGTGGCCTGGAATAATGAATGACAGTATTACACTGCCATCTTACTGCAGGTAGCTCGACATGCTCTCTGTACCACAGGTGATGTAGACGCTTGTTATGGAGTTTCAGTCACCATTTTTTTTTCCTCACTCCTGAAAAATTAAAATCCATTTTTATCATAGGGGACACGGAGGTTGGGAGCACGCCCTATTTCAGACCGAAAGCGGCAACCCTACTGATATGTACGGGAACAAGTAACTCCGTGGCGAGTCTGAGCCAAGGCTCGAGTCAAAACATTTGCGAGTCCGAGCCAAGTCTCGAGTCAAAACATTGCGAGTCCGCGTCAAGTCTCGAGTCAAAACACTGAGTGTCCAAGCCAAGTCATTGCAAGTCTGAGTCAAGTTTCAAGTCATGTGCCCTCGAGTCCAAGTCTTTCCATCATTTTTGCTGTCGAATCACAAGTCATCAAATTCGTGTTGAGATCAAGTTGAGTTGTGAGTCAGTGATTCCAGTGCCCAACTCTGCCTACCAGGGACTGAATCTTACTAGGTGTCAAATCCTAGAATCACCTCAGTACTGTACTAAAGGCTATATCTTGCAAAAACTTAATCTTTTGAAAAGTAGTTTTCATGTGGGTAGGTTCACTGGTCGATCACTCAGGACAAGTTCAGACAGCCAATGATGATGAGTTTTGGAGCAGCAAACACACTGAACCTTCACAGTTCAGGTGAGATTAACCTGAAACTTAGACACCACCAGAAACCTGATCTAGTGTAGATGTGGAACACCATCAAGTGAGGTGGTGCGTGGCTCCGTGGGTCAGGACCCTTTGCCTGTGATCGGAAGGTTGCTGGTTTAAATCCCATAGTTGGCAGTGAATATCAGTTTTGGGCATTTGAGCAAAGCCATTAACACCAGTTGGTTCAGGAACTGATTTATTCTGCATTCTCAATTTATCACTTTGGATAATAGCGTATATTAAGTAAGTATATGTAAGTGCCAGTAGATGGCGTAGTAGTAGTAATAGTTGGCTATCTTTTGTCACTCGAGATCACAACTCAGCAGGAGAGTATGACTATCACCTGCGACACAAGACGTAACGCAGGTCAGCATGTTGTAGTAGATGTCGGAAATTATATTATACCACTCTCCCTTTACTTATATATAATATAATGTTAGTACAGGCAGTCCCCGGGTTAAGAACATCCGACTTACGGACAACTCATAGGCCTACATACGATGGACTAACATAAGGCCTATTACAACATTACAAACTACAAACTACATTATCAGGTTAAATACTCCGGGTTCGTAGTAACAAACTCTACTTTGAGACGCTCATGAAAACATTACACAGCTTCAGTAGTTCATCAGTTCGAGGTGCAGTGCAGTACCATATAGTTTGTGCTATTATTACTGTATAATTATTATGGGCTGCATTATTATTTTTCTGTTTTACCTACAAATTCGACTTAAACACAGTTAGGTAACGGATCTCGTTCGTAATCTGGAGACGGCCTGTAATATGTTTATTTTTAGGCCTAATATTTACAGGTTGCCCTTAAATTTCAATTAAACGCTGATAATGATATTCACCATATATTTATGCTTTTATGTTATTGTCATAAGAGAGAGCGTTCCAATAATTAATTCAGTGATCTTGTAAGAACATGCACAGACTCGACGCTGCCATATTGAAATGCAAAAGGTGTCGCTGTTGCGTGTCTGAAGGCCTGTATGAAGATATGATGACGCGTCAGGCCAATGGGGGAAGGGCTTCTGGGCCACGCCCATTTCGCATGTGGTTCATGTGAAGACAGCAACAGTCCCCACGACAGCTGCGTTCTCATCGCTTAAGCCAGGGCCGTGAAACTACAGTCCTGGGGGGGCGGAGCCCTGTGTAGCTTCGTTCTTTCCCTGTTCCACCACAAATGATTTAGCTCATGAGCTGTGTGCTAATTAGCACGAGGAGTTGAACCAGGTGTTTTAAATGAGGGTAAACCAAAAACTGTGCAGGGCTCTGGCCCCCAGGGACTGGAGTTTGACCCCCCTGGCTTAAGCCAACAACGGGGAGGGTGTGCTCTTTCCATGTATAGGCAATTAGGCTACGGTGCCGCTGTGCCTTTTCAGTAAAATAGCGGTGATGTTTAAGATATATAACGAGCTTGTAAGTGCAGGCAAATGGAATCTACAGTTTCCGTCAGACTTATTTACTCTGAGGAAGGTTAGAGGCGGAGTGGCACCACGCCAGTATTGCATATGGCAAATGATTTAGTGCCAGCTCACTAATTAAAATGTTAGCTTCATTGAAAGCGCTAAATATATCGATCTTTAAGTACGTGCGGTGATGCATCGCTGGCAATCCCACCCACGTGTTGTTGTATTAGCATCTTTCAGGATGCTTCCGGCATTCGGGGCAGTGTTTCCCAGCCCAGTCCCAGAAAACCGGGTAGGGAAACATTGATTCAGGATAAGTGAGGACTCAGAAATGTCAAATTGAAATGGACTCACATTCCGGGTTAGTCCCTTGTGGTGCCTGTGCTGGGCTCCCTCCATGACACTGACCAGGATAAGCGGTTGGTAGATTTTAGGTTTAGTGGTTAAACGAAGCCGTGATTTCTATTTGTCCCAATTCAGCTCACTGCGCCCATAGAAAAAAAAAAAAAGCACTGCACGTTCGTCTGTTGTAAATATGCATCCTAGGTGGTTTAATACATGACGTTACATGATAAATGCATCACCGTACAGCTTGCTGTCTGAACGCAGAGCCCCATCACCGGCCTGTAGCATTGCAGTTCATGGATTCTTCCCAGTGTATTCAGGTTTGAAGGTTGTGAGGTGAACAGAGCCGCGACCAGTAAGGTTGTAAAAAGGTTTGGTGTATGTTTCACAGCCGTACCTCAGCAGGCATCCAGGTGTGACAGATAACCTGTAGCCTGGTTCAGTGGATCCCTTTTGTGTGGCAGGGTGATGCAGATTCGCAGTAGATCAGAGGTCAAGGTTAATATTCAGGGGGCGGCATGAAGGAGAACTTTGGGCTATTCCAAGGGCCCCTGGGTGACTGGGAGCCTAAAATTGTTGTAACACAATTGAATTTGTCTGGCTTCCGGGGCCTAATATTATATAATTTCATTGGCCTCAAAATCTCTAACAGCACCCTAGCAATAATGGAGAGTGTTCATGTGAAAAATGCATAAATGTATAGGCTTATTAATTGTTAATTAGTTTGGACGATCTTTGCACTGCATATTTCTTGGTGACTGGATAGATCAGTGCAATGAATTTCTAGGAAATGCCCTGAAACTTTTTTTGATGAACAAGGTTGGTTACATCGCATCGTGTCCATTATCCAGAGAGTCGCGTGTTCGCGGGAGTTTGACGCCGTTAGCGGAGTCCTTGAAAATCTGTAGTATTATTTCTGTGTATCGATACGTTTCAGAATGTTACCGAAAGCACATACATATGTGGCAGCATTTACAATTATCAACGTCTGTTTTTTTTTTTTTTTTTTTTTTTTTGGAGACACATGTGACCGCAGCCTGATTTGTTTGCGAATTTGTTGTGAGCACGGGAGGCTTTAAGGTCACCATAAGTGGCCAGGAACTGCGTGTTAAAACCCCAGGAGGGGGGGATTCCGGCTTTCAGGACAGGCGTATTGACTTAGCTCTGCAGATCTAAAAATGCTGCCGTAGCGCTCAATTGGCTCATGTTCCGATCTGTCTGTGGTTACGGCTGTGCTATGTTTAGCCAGCCTGGTCTGTGTTTACGGGTATCCTGTCCCTTCTCGCCGTCCGGTTACACTGCTGTTAGATCATTGCACAATGATGATGATGATAATAATAAAAAATAATAACAATAATAATAATAATAATAATAATAATTTATTATTTGTTATGTGTGTTCAGTCATATTTTAGGATAAGATAGGATAGATCTTTATTGTCACTATTACAGAAACAGTGAAAAACAGTTTAGCAGCTCTTTGATTGGCAGCATAAGTTAAAGTAACAAATAGGAGAAATAAGAACAACACACACAAAGGGACAAACGTCCTGTTGCAGTGTCTGAGTAGTTGTCATAAATTTGATTTTTAAAAATGCATGAAATTATTATGGAAGGCACCAGAAAGTCAAACCTTAACATTTATCAAAAACTTTTCTGTGGGTTTGAATATTACATTCATTTTGAATGGGGTACCTCATGAAATATCTACGAATGAGTCGCAATGTTACTCATGAACTCTCTGCCCTGCTGCGTACCATGTGTGCGGTAGGTGGCGCCGTTTCGCCACTCGTTGAGTTCAGATTGTCTTTCATTCGTGGGCCTGTGTTTTTCGTTCGAGCAAATCCATTTACTCTCCCAATTTGTTGCATGCTTAAAATACTGGGGAAATATCATAGAGATCGTCGTCTAAATATATTTCCCGTGTCATATCAGACGGATAGAGCTGTGCTGCCCGATAGTAGGTGGATATAATGGCTGGCAGAGAGTAAGTGGATACTTCGGTGTTCCTGCGCTTGGAAGTACATCAAGCTCCAGAACCCAGTCATATAGGGTGCGAAGGGTCCATTATCCCGTCGGTGCCAATGTAGCTCACATGATATTTACATAATATTTATTAAACTGATGGACATAGTGTAACCTGAAAACCGCGAGTGTCGGATACAGACGCACAGCGGTCACCATTAGGGTTGCAACCAGTTCCGTATAATCTTAGACACAGCAGTTGTCCAGGTACGTGACGGAGGCAGCCGTAGGGATCATGCGGACTTTCAGAAGGGGGGGGGGGTCGTCAGAACACGGGGGGATCCGCAGCATTTGCGCCCTTCATATTTCCACAAGGCGTAGTCTAAGGAAAAGGAACCGACTGCGCCATTGTTTTTCCATTTGCAAATTCACGCAAGACGACCTTTCTTTTCCGAGCCTGCTTGCAATTTCAAAAAGGTACACCTGGGGGCAGTGTTGTACCTCCTATTCGGAGTTTCCTTTCCGACTGCTGCTGACTTCCACGCGAAATGATTTTTTTCTTGTTTATTAGGGCGAAGCCAGCTCATCCGTGTATCGGAGTAATTTATTTACTTAATTTTGCTTGCTTGCAAACAAGCATTAGTCAAACAAGAGACTTGTTTTGATGCTACACATAATCACATTGAATAATTGTTTTAATCGGCCTGGGTTGGTGGAGGGGGTTATGATTATAAACAAGCAAAATTTTGTCAACTATTCTTATGACGAAACGCTGCGTACTTACGTTTCCCGTGGTCTTTATTTACCCTGTTCAATTCAAATATAATGACATGACAGGAAAACTCCATTCAATATAATTATCTCTTTGTAGCTATTTCTTTAATAATGTGATAATGGTTGACCTGGCTTATTTTCATGATTCATCTGCACAGATTTGTGGCCAAAGCCACAAAATTTGTGCCCCCCTCCCATTCTGATTTTTGCCACGTCTCTCAGCCCCCCCCCCCCTTTTTTACTCTCTGCCTGTTCTGTCCTTTATACGCTCCTCCGCTTCTTACCCGCTCCGCCTTTCAGTCCCAGGTCGATCCTCTCCACAAAGCTGCGCGTCTGACTGCCAGGCCTCCAGTTCCCCATGGGGGCGGTAATCATGGGTGGGTTTTAAGTTACAATGAAACCCAAGTGTCGGGATGGGGAGAGGGTGGGATTGGGGCTGTGTTTGGGGGAGTGGCTGGAGGGGGGAGGATCGGAGGAGAGGAGCGAAAAGGAGTTCCTTGAGCGAACGGTGGCACATTGGCCTGGTCGCTCATTCTGGATCGGCAGTAATGCTGAGCCGCCAGCAGGGGGCCCCTGTTTGGGGGAGCTCCTCAGCCGGACCTTGGCACGGGGTGCCCAGACACTGAGGGTGTCCTCTGTCGGTGGCATGGCCAGTGAGAGGCGGCACAGAGCCCTGGTCCTGAGGGGCTGCCTGCTACTGGCCACTCTCTGCCTCATCGTCCACATCTACCTGCAGCTCGGCAGGTGGGCACGGCCGTCTCGAATTCCCCCAAGTGGGCGAGCTGACCCGAACGGCTCACCAGCCCGGGCACCGTCTAGGGCAGAACCCACCAACAGGAGGACCCCATCGCCGTGGAGACCGACCGTCCATCCAGCCTCGGGGAAGGGCAAAGGGACCGGGAATACCGCTGTGGCCTCCAGCTACTGCCCGCTGGCAGTGCCCAGCAGGAAGGTGAGTGCCCGCAAACAGGCCGATTGCCTAGGGAGGGGTGGGGGGGGCTCCTGGCCTGGGGAGTCAACAAGAGCTAGTGCCGGAGACATCACAGATAAACAGCAGGGGATGAAGTAGTGAAGGAAGCAGGGTTCGAGCAAAGGGGGGCGTGTCTAAACAGCAGATGGGTGCCCGCTGGTTCACGTGGCAACACGCTGCTTAGATTAAGCCTGAGTTGGGTGACTTCCAGCAAGGAGGGATGGAGCTGCTTTTGATTAAACTTCCATCGTCTCAGTGTTGTTTTATTCTGCGGGGCTCAGATGATCCATTCAGTGTTTTGTTTTTTTTTGGTTATCCTCTAATCACACAAAGCTATAGGTAGCCCCTGGTAGTCGCTACAGCCTGGCTGATGTACCTGCAGATGGGGCACGGCGGCTGGTTTCCACCCGCACCGTCTGGCTGGGACACTCCGAGTTTTCCAGTCTTGACTGGGGTCGTCAACGCTGTGCCCTTTTAAAATCCGAACGGTGAAGGAAAATTAACCTTGAAGGAATGCATTGCCTTTGGCTGAGATCTTCAGTGCCGGGGGCGGGTGGAGATGGAAGTCAGTCCTGTATTCCTTATCTGTCTTCTGTGGCCTTATCTGTCTGTGCAGTGATCCTGTGGCCAGTGGGTGGCGCAGCGGTTAAGAAATTTCACCAAACTTTAAAGGCAGGTCCCTATTTTTATGCCGCTTCAACATTCAAGAGGGGCTGTTGTCGTACGCACAGTAAACAGCCAGTCCCACTATGCAATGATATCCTTCTGGCCCTTGGAAAACAAACACAAAACACTGATCAGAATTACAAATTAAATTACAGTAAATACAATTATAGCAAAAAATACATTAACAAGATGCAATGACATATATTATCGTGGTGCATGATGTGAATTTTTCTAGCTGTAAGAGTGACTGCTGTACCCTTGAGGTGAATCCATCAGCAGTCTGTGTGCTTATTTACACTCAGTGATCACCTGGGAACACCTGCTTGTCATTGGGAACTGCATGTTCCCCACAAAGAGCGAATCGCATGGCTGCAACTGAGTATATAAACCGCACGAGCAGGGTCAGAAGGCCGGCTTACCGTTTGGCGGAGCGATGCGATGGCTGAAATGCCTAGTTTTTGATGCGGTTTGATTGTTAGTGCCAAGTTTGTTGCTTCCAGAGACCGCAGCTTTTTCTCCGAGCATGAGGAGAATGCAGTAACGAACAAAAAAGCATTCATCCAGTAACAGGTCTTCTGAAAACACCTAGTTATAACGAGGAGGTCAGAGGAGAAAAAGCTATCAGGAAGGACATAAGTGCAAAAATATCAGCTCGGTACAACAATGGTGTGCACAATGGCTTCTCTACATGAACTCTTTTATCCTAGAAATGGCTCTGGAGGTAAAAGTGGGTCTTAGCCTCTCTAGGCGTACCTAATGAAGTGGCCAGTCTAGTGTCTCAGGCATTAATGAAGACTGGCTCTGTTATTTCTGCATTGTTTTGCCGAGATGTTATTGCTATTGTTATTGCAGGTCTTTAAACAAAGTCAGCTATAAAATCATATGTAACCTAAAAAATGTAAACTCTTATTACTGAATTATGAAAGCAAGCAATAAGGGATGATTGGCACAATCACTTCACCAACAGGGGGCATTTTCCCATTCTTTCAGAGAGTGGCTGGTCCTGAGAGTGACCTTTGACCCCTGTGAAAGAGCAGGAAGATGTAAACAGATGTACACACAGCAGAATAAATATTTATCCCGAATCAAAACAGTGACTTTGTGTGTATTTAAGGTTGCGGTTGACATGCCTTTAAGACGCATCTGCTGCGGTTGGTTTGATACATACTGGTTGAGTGACTCGGTAAACTGGGATTCATGCTGAGTTCTTGGTTTTACCGACCCGGCAGTTAACGCTAGCTGCTCGGGCTGCGTGATTAGACTCTCTCGGCTGGAAGGCAGGGACAGGCTGTAGCTCACGCCGAACCAGGTGGCCATCCTGCCGTTGAAGATCAAACATCATTTATTTATTTTGAAAGCTGGTATGAGGTTGCAGTCCTAAGGTTGGAAAGGAGCCAGAACAGAGAATAAGTTTCTGTAAACAATGCATCCTTTGTCAGGCTGCCCTGTGCACTTGATGACTCATCAGTTGGGTCTACATATCGGCTAGTTAGTGTTCTGGGCCAGGATGGGTTCTGACAGGATGGACTGACAGCCCTGGCTTTAACTCCCCCCCCAGCCAATCCCTGGCTCATATCGACCTCTAAGCACGGTTGTTAGGTGTGATAATGTTGTGCATGAAAGCAAGGTGGTACCCACTGCCAAAATGTGTTAGCTGCACCCGTCAGCCCAACTCTTTGCGCATTTGGCATGCAAAATCCCACACGTGGCCGCATTCACGCCAGCATCTCGCGGCTGTGCTCTGAGTGCCCGCCTGGGATGCTCAGCCATCATTGGACCCGCGCAAACAAAAGGACAAAGGAACCTTCTGTTTGCTCCTTATGGGGGAAAACAAAAAGTATAGTAAGTTAAGTTGGTTTGTCAAAAGTCAGTCAACGTCATTTCATTGTCATGACATTTGTTTTTTTGGAGCCGTGAAAAGGAAGTTTCTTTGCCCTTTCACACTTTTGCTTATTTCTGCATTTATTTGCAGATGCGTCGTACAGCTGGTTGTTTTACCAATTTAACATCCGTTAAGTTTGCTAAGCACTTTTTCCAAGGTACAAGAGCCGGCCCCTTTCCTCACAGGACTGGATCTCCTCAATGATTTTGTTTTCATGCTCACTTCTGTTGCTGAACACCTGGGGGGTGTGGATGTTGTGATCCTCACAGACCCTGGGTCCAGGGCCAATGTTAGGGGGTGAATGGGTATGTTTTTCTGGGACTGGAGAGGGTTCCGGTGGGCAAAATCCCCCCCCCCCCCCGGGGGAATCATCAGTGATCCAGCTGAAGCGTAGTACAGGCCTCTCTGTCGCCTCTCTGCTTTCATTCGAGAATCGGCCTTTTCAGTGCCACGTATAAATGTCACCTCGACCCGCCCCTTCCCAGAAATATTTCATAAATGGTTCTCTTGTGAGCTGCTGTGGCATTTGTCCCCCCCCCCCCTTC
>JAABNY020000111.1:1154684-1169549 GCA_015164015.2 Brevimyrus niger | reverse complement strand
CCAGGTCTGTCGGAGACAGAATCACCTCACAGAGATCGGCTGCGCTGTCGGTCTTGACCCATGCCTCATCACGGCGACGGTCGAGCCCGACCCTCCAGTGAGATGCTCCGTCTGTCACATTGCCTTAACTTTAGAAGCCCCGGATGCATGGGGGGGGGGGGGCTTCTGGGACCTCTGGCTGTCACCACTGCTGTCGTCCCCATGATGAGATATCGACTGCAGTCGGCCTTGTGAGACTGGGCAAGTTTCCTGACTGATGGAGTGTGGCCTTTAGCACATTATCCCGGAGGGGGGTTACTTCATCAAAAGGGCAGGATTGGAGGGGGGGCATATCCCTTTGGGGTGGGCTGTCTGATGTGGGGGTGTAGTTTATGGTCTCCGGGGTCTGACCTCTGCGTTGAGCTGCATCATGCGATTCCGGTCAGCCATCTTGGCGCCTGTTGGTGGCCGCTGTGTACGGGGTGAATCGCCGGTCCCCCGTTTCCATGACGCTCGTCACCGTGAGGGCCCTGCTATTCAATCGTTTCAGACTCCAGCTTGTGTGAAATATCAGCATCGGGCAACAAACCCCCCTCCCCTTACACCCACACCCATTGACATAGAAGGGAGCCTCAAAGCTCTTGCCTTTCACGCCTGGGGGGGCTCAGCCCTGTGCTGTGTTGATATTAACCTTCCAATTTATCACCAAACCTCTTTGGAGTCACAAATGCTCGTCCCTTCATTCCTAGGAAAACTGAACCGTCACTCTTACTCATTCCTTCCTTTCCGGCCGATCTGCCTACTTGCCTAATTAATTTGCAGAAACATTTTTGTTTGTCAGCAGTGATATTTTCCTGCAGCTGGGCCTCATCAACCGGTCATTGAACAACAGACCCCCCCCGAAAAATGGAAATATCTGAATATGTTGAGAATCCCCCCCACACACACACACTGCAGCATGTGAACGGGAGTTTAAATACGTAACTGGCCTCAAGGTCAGGAACTCCTGGCATGTTTCAGCTGAAGGTGAAACCCCTGTGCGTGTTTCCCAGCATGGGATGTCATGTGGAACCTGTGGAATGTGAAATGAGAGCGGAGAAGGTGCTTTCTTTCTGTCAGGAGGGGGGGGGGTGATTTGACTTGTGAAGGGTGGTTTCTATGGCAACCAGCATGCTGCGAGTTGAAAGATTTGGGTTAATGATATACGATGTGGCTCCTCTGCCGTCCGCCGTGGGCCGTGAAGCGCGGACGCGGTGTCATTGGCCTGTCATGGCAGCAGGGGGCGTCATTGCGTGAGAATAGCTAAAACAGCGGTTATACTGCTTGCCGTTCTGGCCTGGTAATCCATCTGACTGTGCTGTAAAAATGGCGCCTTCCTTCAGGTGAGCAGAAAAACCAAGGTCCTGAGTGGGGGTGGTGCCTGGCTAAAATCGCCCACTGTGGCCCCATCAGATCTGGCCTCCTAATCAGCACCTTAGCTCAGGTGAGTGTACTGGCATAGAATGGCTGCCGTTGCATCATCCAGATGGGTGCTGTACGGTGGTGGTGGTTGAAGTGGCTCTTCGTTGGTTCTGTAAAGCACTTTGGGTGTCTTGAAAAGCACTGTATAAATGTAACATTCATTCATTCATAACCCTGATGTCACTTCCAGGGTGATGATCAGGGTGTGGCTTTGCCCGTGTCAGCCTTGCAGATCACCCAATGGGGTGCCACGCCACTCTCATGTGACCAAGAACTTCCTCAAACGCTACGACCCTCCACCATCAGAGGACACACATTGGGATGGCTTTCTGTAACACTGCCCCAGAGAGAGAGCCTCTACGAACTTTTGAGACTCTGTCTGGAAGGCGGTAGTACATTTATCTGTGAACATCCTTTTCTCCAGTTAATTGTTGGCTTTTTACTTAACAGTTCACTCTAATTAATTGCCTGACATTTTTCTCCCTGTAGGCTTCATATAAAATAATGGGGTTAACCTTATGATTATGGCACTTTTAAATGTAATAAATGAACCCCCAAATCTAATGGAGCTATTTAAGTATAATTCTGTAACACACAATTTTGGCTTACGGCTACACGGGACCTGTATGATAGCGTAGAATTCATATTTTATTTATATACAGGATAAAAATCAAACCAGATTTTATTAAATATTAGTCCATCTTTTAAGTGCTTTTCTTGGTTAGGGTTATGGGGGGCACAGGGCTGGGGGGTACAGCAATAAACAGGATGCCAGTCTGTTCTTGGGCACATGCTCTGTCGGTCATGCAGTACAGGGGATTTAAGAGGCACCAATCAGTCTAAATGCGTGTCTTTGGACTGCGGGAGGAAATGCCCCGGGAGGACATTCAGTCTTCACATACCAGTACAACTGGGATTCGAACCTCCCCCAGCTCTGAATGTGTGTGACACCAGCACTGAAGGACAACACCCTCCTGTGAAAGCGTTACCAAATGGTGAAAGGTCTCAGGTAGGGTTAGGGTTAGGGTTTACAGCAGACTTGGTTTGCACCAGAAGACTTCCACCAGTGTAGTTATACAATGTTTAATGGTTTTGGATCAATAACTTTCCAGTAATATCCATCTGGTGAGAGCTCTTGCATATGAACCTTAATTAGGAACATGAAGAATTGCTCCTTGTGTTGGTAAGCTAATAACCATCATTCGTGTGGCGTTACTTGAAATATTGCTTGTTTGTCCCGAGGCTGGGAGCTTATGATTTATTTAACGCAGTAGATGGATGTTTCTCCCAGTCTGGTCTGATGTCCAGTTGCTCAACGTGATTTTTGCTCCTTGTCGGTTCTTTGTTGCCATTTCGAAATGCTCCTAAAATCCGTAAACGTCTCACTCCTGCCTCTGAGCCCCTGTCCCACGGCAGAATGTCCTGATGTCCGGGCTTCCAGGAGGATGTTCTGGTATAGCGTCCCAAGTCAGTGACCTCCACCGTGCATTGAAACCCCCCCCCCCTGACCGGAGAGTCACGCAGGTCAGACGGGTGACTGAGAGAGAGACGATGAAGCAGCTCACCCCCCCCACACGACCCGTGTTTGTTTCCAGGGTGGGGAGGACGTCGTTTCATGTAGGGGAGGGGCCTAGTCAGGCGGGCCCAGGGCCAGAGGGGAACCACCTGTGCAAACAGGGGGAATTCCAGTGCAGTGCAGTAGTCCAGCTGGCAAATCAGACCGGAGCCCAGATGTCACTGCTCAAGCTTTGTGCCCATTGGCCGGGGGCAGGTATTGCTGAGTAGATCACACAGCGATGCCAGATGGTCCCCTGAACAGCAGACTCCGTTACCATGGCGCTCTCTCTGTCTCTCGCCAGTCCTCTTTCATCTCAGCATCACCAGGGTTTTTTCATGGTACCCAGCAGATTGTTCACAAGTGCTTTAGGGAATTATTTTCAGCATTTCCCAAAGTGACCGATTGCCTCGCCCCTTCCTTTAACATGTTAGCAAAAAGTAGCCTCTGTCAAATGTATCTTGACTGGTTTGATGAATGGTGCTCCTGATTCTTTGGCTAACAATCCTGAATTTTTGGGGCATTTGTGCCAATGTGCTGACTGACACTGTCGGACTGTACTGCTAACAGTGTTGCCGTCTGTTTCCTGGGAACCCAGCTCTGACTGTGTCGGGGGGTGATAGCTATATGACATCCTGTCAAAGACATGAAAGCACTGATTGTGCCGAGTGCCTTTGGTGAAGAAGGGAATTCCGTTTGGACTGAAGCGTGCTGCTGATTGGCTGTGTGGGAGTGTGCCCGGTTCCTTGGGGCTGCAGCTGATTGGCTGTGTGGGAGTGTGCCCGGCTCCTTGGGGCTGCGGCCGATTGGCTGAAACGGGTTAGCAACAAACACATTTACGGGGGCTTCTCCCTCCACTGGTGGAGCCCTCTGCCTCCTCACTCATCTGTTACGAGTGGCGCGGAGATGCAGAACCTGTTGACTCATCACTTTGAGCGCCTGCCGCTCAGATACCCAGGACACTTTCACCCCACTGGGCTCCGGCTGCAGCTAATGGTGGCTGGCTGTGGCAGGACTGGACTCCGCTGTTGAGGCTGATGGGTGTGTTTATACGCAGTGCAAAGTGCGTCTCTTTGGGGTTTTTTTTCCCTGCTCAAGCAGAACTTTGTGTTAGCTCCCCAGAATGGGGTCAAAGGACAATCACAGTGACAGTCCACGGTCATCATATGGAGCGACGCGGCCCTTTTTGGTACCAAGGGAGACATGATGGGCCGTCTCCTTCCACCCGGCAGGAAATCCAAAGGCCATCTCTCTCTCTCTCTCCCTCTCTCACACTCTCTCACACCGTCATTCTCTGTATCTTATTTGACATTGACTGATATCCCACAATGCCGTAGTGTCACTGACTAATCCTCACCCTCAGCATTGCCTGTGCCTGGCCGTTACCCTGTTTTTTCCTGCCCTGTTTAACATCCCCGCTCTGGTGCCTGTTGAGGTTGCGTAACAGAGGGTGCTAAGCGAGCCAAAGCCACCATCCCACTCCCTCCAGCTGACCCCGTTTGATTCATGTCCATGCTTCTGTCTGTCCTCGGACCCTCTCGTCGTATTCTGTGTCAGGTCGTGGCACATGGTGAGATCCAGAGGTGGACGTTTCAGGTCCAGAAAGTAAAAATCCAAACCAGGATTTCGTTTCAACCAACCTGCTGAGTATAAAGATTCACAGCCATACAGTACTCAACTGGCTGGTTGTAACAAAATCCTGGTTTGGATTTTGACTTTCTGGATCTGAAATGTCCACCTCTGGTGAGATCCAGCCAATACTGGGTCCATACACCGCAGTCAGAGTGTTCAGTACTGTAAAATGTATATATATATATATGCATTGGTTATAGTTTGTGACTTTAGCGCAGCAGGTAACGGGGCAGCCGGGATACAGGCCTGCGGTGCAGCGTTCGGCCTCGGCTCCTGGCGAGCGCCAGTCCACTTCCCGCCGGTAGCTTCCTTCATCTCCGGCAAAGCATCCAGCTGGAGGAAAAAAGTAATTTTCTCTGGCCGGCAACATCAGCGAGGCGATAAATTGCTAGTAGGTTGCTGCGTGCACCAGGGTCGCTGTCTGCGTCTGCAGAACGGACCCTCCTGGATTGAAATCTTACCTGACACTTGTCTTTTCCGCAGCCCTTCCCGGTCGTGCTCGGGAGCTTTTGCGTTGCAAGGTCCTCGTGCCGTGATTTTAGATTCTGCTCAGGTCCGGGCGTCTGAATTAAGGATCAGATCTTGTCCTGCGGTGGAAAAAAAGGGTTTAAGCGCGAGATGGGAAGCTCTGCCGTCCACAGAGACCTGGCCGGTGGATTGTCAGGAGCCCCAGGGGACACTGCGGAAGTGATTTTATCGCCCTCAGACTGCTATGCAGATTTAAGGGGTGGGAGGGAGAATGGACAGCAGGGGGCGCCGTTGAGAGAGTCGCGCTACTCAGTCCGCCATAGGCCTTGGGAGTTGGAACCCTGCACTCGCTCCGTGGGAACTGACCGTGAGGTGGTGTCAGTTACTGGGATTATTACTCGTGAAAATCTCGTGTAGCTGTGAGCCACCGGCTGATCTTGGTCATGAGGCACCATTGACATGCTGGAGTGCAATTAAAATATCATGGACTAATGCCTTTGGTGGCGTCCTTTAGGTAGGAGTTGGGTGGCTTGAATGCACTACTGCAGAATTCTAGCTTCGCCTTCAGGGTCGGGGCCGTTCGGGAATGCATTCGTCAATTCCAATCCAAATCAGGATATGGAACTGGACTTGGACTGGAATTGACGAACACATTCCAGAATGGCCCCAACCCTGCTCGCCTTGAGATCTGGGTTGATTTCTACAAAACAAACACGCGGCGTCGCATGAATGCACCTTGATTATCTGAATGGAGACGAGTCATGTGGCTCCTTCAGCCTGAGTGCGAGCTCACCGCAGGTCAGGTTGGAGACTTTGGTCAACTGCTATTATTCTGAACTAACTTGAATTCAACAGGTATTCAAAAGGTCTGCAATTACTTACCGGTCATTTTTCAAGGTATTGAAACTGCAAGCAGAAAAGCTGTTGTCCAAAAATAGATTTGAAGCCATTTAGAATTTTTCTACAAAGTTCTGGTGCAGTCAGGCGGCATTAAAAAAGCATCAGTTATGTTGTATGCCGAAACAGTGTGAATCCTGAACTTTAAACTCAAAATGGGGGTTTGATGAGATACAGACCCTCAGCTGCCTACTCAGTGACGTAAAACAACACCAATGCGTTCCAGTACTGGCACGGACCAGAAAGCGTAAGCCTGTGGCCTTCTGCTAGAAATGAAATCACGCCAGTGGCGTAACGTATTCATGTGGTTCCCGGGCCAGACCCAGACCAGCTTTGGAGATCGGAGGCCTGGCCAAAATCTCTGTCTGTGTACCACGTTGCTGCTGTTGAACGCAGACTCCTACGGTTTGCCCTGGGGAAGACCTCATCTTTCTTGCTAAGGATTGTGGGAAATTAGGGGGGGGGCTGTATAGTGTCTGCTGTGGGAGGGTGGGGGGCTGCAGCTAAACTCCCTTAAACTCCCCACTGAGAAGGATAGTTCTGTCTGGCTGGATCCACTGCTTGGTCATTTGTTTTATTGATGTTCTGCTGGAGGCTTTGTTCGGTGATTCCGAACGTCGGGAACAGACGGGTGCGCGTTTGAGGGTTTAACCAATATTTAATAGCCGAAGGTGAGCGGCGTTAGCCGCAGCTGCTCCCTGTCCGCGCCGATGCCGCTAATCGATTACTGATCTGTACTGTTTAATTGCCTGCAACACCAGCTGGTTCTGTGTTTAATCTGGAGTGTCAGCGAGGCCTGGACTCGAGCCTCTCCATTTGCATAATTCTATCAAAGGAGAGACCGTGGAAACGCTCCCGGGCAGGAGCATTTAGCTGCTGATGCCTCGACTTCCAGCGGAGAGAGAACACTGGCGTTCATAAAGTCTGCCGACCCATTATTGGCAGAATTACCGATGTGTATGTTATGCCCAGAGGGGAGAAGAGAAAACAGATTTTTTTTAAAATAAATAAAAATCTACATTTTATGTAAAAACCACGAGAGCTCAGGCTTTGAAGGCGGCCGCATCTTGGCGCTTGTTCAGAGCTGGGGCAGCGTGAGGGTGAAGTGGAGGATGAAAGCTCTGTGGTAAGACCTGGATCTTCTGCTCTGCCTACAGATCCCACGCCGGCATATCGAGCTGCAGCCCTGGGCCTCTCCGCAGCGCACATTTCGGGAGGAAGCCCTACGGTTCCTCACCTACATAAAGACCCCGCAGGTGAGTCAGAGCCGCCATGTCCAGCTGCGAGGCGTCCGTGACACTGCCTGCGTCGTTTGTATCTCCGGGAGCGTTTTTTTCCCAGATACCCACAGTCAGTGTGTGGCCTCCGCAATCCTCAGTGTTGATCTCCCAAACTCGCGCCTGGGCCTGGTTCTGCTGAAAATCACTTCTCCACATGCCTGGATGGTGTTTTTTTTTGTTTTTTTTTAAAGATCTTGTGGTTTTCTGCTTCATTGGGGGAGGATCCAAAGTTTTATTGCCAAAGTGGAGAATGAAATGTAATCGCATGGGAAGCATCAGATGCGCCCACTTTCTATACCCGCTTGTCTCATTCAGGGTCGCAGGGGGTCCTGAGCCTTTCCCAGAAGCTACGGGTGCGAGGCAGGGAGCAGCCCAGGATGGGGCACCAACCCATTGCAGACACACTCATTCCTGTGGAGAATTTGGTACCTTCAACTAGCCTCATGCATATTTTTAGACTGTGGGGGGGGAAACTGGAGAAAACCCCCACAACGACACGGGAAGAACATGCAAGCTCCACACTCATGGAGCCATGCTTGAGGCTTGAACGCTGGTCCCAGAGGTGTGGGGCAACAGAGCTGACCACTGTACCACTACCACCCCTACAGGAATTGAATGTTCCCCACTTTCCTCCCCACACTCAAGTCCTGCAGTTAGGTTAAATGGTATCTCTGAGATGGCTGCAGTGTGTGTGTAAACCCCGCAATGTGCTGGCATCCCGTTCATGGCGAACTCCTGCCCTCTGCTGCCTGGGATGGACTCCAGTTCCCGCCCGGATCAGGATAAGTGGTCTGAAGTCGGATGGATTTGTTTCGTCTCCCCTTTCGGTGGCAATCAGAGACGGGGAAGCGGAGGTGTTTGACATGCTTGTTTATCCAACAGTCGATGAGAAGTTCTGTCAGATGATTGGCTCTTCCCCCTAGACGTGATCGATCCGCTGTTTGGTAGCAACGGCGAAGTCTCCGCGTATTTATGTGTTACACCGCAGTGCCCGAGCGGCAGAGCCGGAGCGAGCCAGGCCGCTCGGAGGGGATCTGGAGATATTGTTCTTGTTATTCAGGCTCAGGATCCGGCTTCACGGGAACACATCGGAAGGAGCGCGAACGGAGCGCGAGGATTATGGGTCCGGGAGCGGGACGGCGGGTCTGTTCTGGGAGCGATGCTGTTCACCCAGCTGTTCTGCATGGTCCTGCTGGAGATGCTGCTGACGTCTGCCTGGTAGGGATTCCTCTGAGAAATTCATTCCCTGGGGCCCCTGCTCAGTGGAGAATCAAGAGTGATGCCACGTCTAAGACTGCAGGACCTGGCTTAGTGTTTTGCAAGAAGTTTGGATCTCCCTAACGGATCAGTCCGTCCGAGCAAACGGCGCCCCCTAGTGAACACCAGTGTATGCCGGTGTAAGGTTGGTTAGACAGCTGCGTTGCCTGTGTATCTCGTGTTTCTACCACGGTATCTACAGCCGTGTGAGCGCCTACCAGATGGCATCCATCGAATGATGGGCGCCGTGCTGAGAGAAAGATGGGGGAAGTGAAATATTCTCCTTCCTGCCCCAGGCTGCGCTGGGTGACCATATTGTGACAAGACAGCTGTTTGTGTCCCCCTACCTTCATCGGTGCCACTGTGTCTGTAAAGTGCCATGGAGTTCTGACCCCCCCCCCCCCCCGCCGCAGCTGGCACATAACATTGCTCGTTAGTCTTGGCCCAACGCCAGGGAAACGCACCACGATCACGCAGCTCTGCGGCGCCACCTGCAGAGCCAGTTTGGGTCCGGGACGGCTGCTGGACCGGTGCCGTCGTCAGGGCCGGTGTGCGGGATGGTGACTGAAAACGGGCCTTGGGGTTGACCTTCCCGAAAGTTCGGGCTGAAAATGCACAGTGAAAATGCAGGCCGTTGTAAATCACCCCAGCGGGAATGTCCCATCAACGAGGATCGAGCAACAGCATCTCGCTGAAATACAGAGATTTTCGTAAAGTATCTGGAATTTTTATAGCTGGTGTTGGCTGGGAGCTCAGGGAATGGAATCCCCTGGGTCCTAGAACCACCCGCCTCGCTTCTTAGCCGTGCCCATTAACTATAACCCCACACTCTCACCCCAGGCTTTTGGCCCAGAAAAAAATGACATAACTCAGCCTATAACTTTTCCATTTTCACTCTCAAATGATCGAGCTCCTTATATCCACTCCCCCCTCTCCACTCAGGTGTCCTGTGCCCTCCCGATTGGAGGCGGACCAGCCGCAGACCTGGAGCACCTGGGGGGGCCCTGGCGGGTGTGTCTGGATGCACGTTACAGGCTGGTACAGCGAATCAGAGACAGGCAGTGCCGCGTCTACTCCCTGGGGTGAGAGAGACGTCACGGGTCGGGGTGGGGGTGGGGTGTCTTCTTAAACCTCAATATATTCACTTGGAACAAATGTAGCTCTGTGAAGAGTTTCTGGGTTCTACACGACAGAAACAAACCACAAGGATTTTCAACCTCCCCCTTCAGGTGGCCCTTTTGACATTGTGTCACACAGACGTAAGTGGCCCGCTTTCAATTCAGCTGTTTTCGTTTTTTCTTTTTCATAATTAGGTTTAACAAGCTTCTTTATTTTTTGGGTGCCGTGATAAAGCGTTATGGGATTGTTTGGTGCCGCTGGACTGTTTTTAAATGCCCCGTTGTCCTGACCTATGTACTGCAATACAGTGTAGCCAGAAAATTATTTATACACTATGAAAAGATGGTCAAAAAAAGGAAATAAAATTCAGGAAACTCAAGAACAAACTTTAAAAACTGTCTAAAATGTTATAACTATGTGTGCGTTATATAAAGAAACAAGAACAAAAGCAAGCAAAACATTCTGGAATCATATCCATATATCCATTATTGTCACCGTTTAATCCCCAGTGGGGTTGGGGGGGCTGGAGCCAATCCTGGGCACGGGCGGGAACCAATACACTGCAGGTGCACACACAGCCTCACTACTATGGTCAGCCTACCCTGCACGCTTTTGGACTGTAGGAGGAAACTGGAGCCCCCGGCAAAAATGGGGAGAGTGTGTGAACTCCACACAGAAAGAACCCGGGACCAAACCCAGGATCGTCTTACTGTGAGGCAGCAGCGCTAACCACTGCACCACCATGCCGCCCCAAATCATCTTCAAATTATACAATTTATTGCCTTCAAATACATTCATACACCTGGCCATTCATGGAGTTGGATGAATAAGTGACAACAGGAGTTGAGTTCCCAGTCATGATAATGTCTTTCTGATAAAGTGCCACAGCACTTGATATGAGGCACACAATTGCACTACATCTTCCGGAAATTCAAAACGACTGGTGAAACCGTTACTCTGGAGGGAAGACGGAGAAAAAAAGTCCAGTCCGAGGACAGATGGGTACGTCGATGAGCTTTGCCATGAAAAAACTAAAGTTGTTTGCTACACAAATAGCAAAACAAGTCAAGGAGGCTACTGGAATTCAGGTTTGCACACAAACAGTAAAGAGCAGCTGAACGAACATGTGCTGCATGGCAGGGTTCCTCAAAGAAAGAACAAACTGAAGCATCTGAAACTCGCCGAAGAACATGCTTGAGAAGCTTATCAGCTTCTGGAAATCAACTGTATGGTCTGATGAATCCAAACTCAACATGTTTGGATCAGATGGTCATCAGAGAGTGTGGCGCAACTCAAAGGAGGAGTGAAGTCCCCAGTGCCTAAATCCAGCCGTCAGGCAGGGTGGCGGGAGCATGTCGGTTCGGAGTTCCCAGGCGGCATCGGCAATCTGCATTTTATTGAAGGCACCGTGAGTTCTGAGGTGTACGAGGAGATCCTGTCCACCCAAATGATCCCATCTGCTGCCAATCTGCTTGGACGTTTTCCCAACTGCTTGGACCATTTTCCAACAAGATGAAGACCCCAAGTATGCAAAGCATATGAAAGCCTTTGCCGCCAATAAGAAGGTGAAAATGCTTGTGTGGCCCCCACCTATAGGCTGAATCGGAGAGAAAATGCCCAACAGACCCACCAAACAACAAACGTAACTTGAACGACACGCTCTATTGCACATAGAAGAGCCGTGACCCAGCCGTTCACAGCGGGCCAGGAAGCTGCGTGCTGACATCACTACCAGAGGAGGGCCAATCAAATACTGAGCAGGACTTTGAGAAAACTCCAGTAGCCAGATGTTCAATTGTTTGAAGGCAATACGATTCATAATTTGAAAACAATTCCAGAATATGTTTTGGATGAAAGTTTTTCTTGTTTCTTTACATAGGTCACACATAATTGTAACATTTTTTTTTTTTTTATTTTGTTCTTCAAAATCCTCAACTTGCATTTTTGACCATATTTTTAAAGCGTACAAGTAATTTTTGGCTACACTGTATGTAATTGTTTCTGATTATAATGAGAAAGCCTGCTATGGTCTGGTTTTCACTCCTGACTTGGTATTATTTTGAAAATTACTACTTAAATGCCGTTATTTCAGGCCCCCCCTGACCCCTGTGGGGCGTCCGGCCCGGGTGGGGCAGGTCGGGCCAGTATGGACTGGTGCAGATGTTAGGAAATGGCACAGGTGCATTGGCTGTGTGCGGTAACAATAAGTCATGGGAGGCGGGATTAACCATAAGCTGTCAGTCACTGCATGCTGTAACCCAATGGGGATTAAGCAAGCAGTAATCAGGTGGTCGGTCAGGCCTTTTAGTGAAGGCGTCAGCTGGGTAAAAATCTCTTTCCCATGGATTTGGATGTTTTGCAGAGTGTCCTCATGGCCTCTCTGATGGTGAACAAAGCTCCCTGCATTCCTTCAGACGCTGTATCAAAGCGGTTTGTCCTCAAAGGTGGTGACCCGGCCCCCCCTCTCTGTTCACGCCCCCCCCACTTTGCTGTTCCTGTTTCCTCTTTGGGACCCATTTTTCGAGAAGCTGCAGTTCACAATGGCCCGGATCAATCTAAATGTCAACGTCCCACTTGAGGGTGAGGCCAGCCCGCAAGGGTGGGCAGGTGCAAAGGTCAAGCGGATAAGAGGATTGTTCACAAAATGTTACTGTCATGCTACCAAATTCATTTGCACACGTGATCGTCTTGTTTTGAGTTTATGTCAAGTACGTCTCTGGTCGGAATGGCTCTGTGATGTGGGGCCTAGGCAGGACCTGGAATCTGATTTTGGGAAAGCCGTTCTTCTAGTACAGAGGCAGTGCTTGATGGAGGCAGGGACTGAGAAGAGAATCAATCAGATGAGAGGTGGGGCTTGCAGGGCAATGTGGCTTGTGGCTTAGGGAATTCCTGCTGCTCAGTCAGGGCTGAAAAAACAGACCATACCAATTTGCATATATCACAGCATGGGGGGGGGGGATTAATTAGCACATTGAACTCCTGTCACTGGACTCTCCCTCTTGAGACTGCCCCCCCATGTTGCATAATTCATATCAAAACAGAGAATTAATTCAGACAAAGCGACTTGGAGAATCCGAGCTTTTCTCCCGGCCCGCTGGAGATCTGCATGCTGTGATTCCCTCCCATGAAAGCTGGTTTGCTCGCAGTTTCCCCGTTTCCAACACCGACATCCCAGACAGTTTTCTGTTGGCCACCTTACACCTCATTTAAAAGGCTCCCTGACAGAATGAACAGGCTGGCATTGACGCCGCCATCAATCTGGGGGATGATGGATGATGCTTCCTGCACATTTGGGGAAGTTTTGCTGCTTTTGCTGGCGTTTTCGTGCCGACATTTTACTCCCTTACTCCTGCGTGAGTATTTATGGCTCGTTTGGTAGCACGGTCACCTCCCTCCTCCCAGGGTTGCGGGTTTGAATCCACCACCTCCTCACATGTGTGTGAACCCTGCACGTTCTCCCCATGTCACAAGAGTGCACCGATTTCCTAAAGGCATGTGGTTAAACCAAGTGGATGAATTTGATAAATTGCCAATACCGGGTGTGCCCTGCAGGGGGCATCGTCACCTCCTTTGCCTGGCTCGCCATAGGCGCCAGGCTCCCTGCCACTCTTGTACCTGATACGAAGATGGATGATAGATGAATGAATTTCCCCACTTTAATTGACTTACCCTCATTCTGTCCACCCCATCCCAACCATCAGAACTACTTTGAGACCTTTTATCCCTTCCTTCATTGGTTCTGTTCGCCTTACAATCCCGTCCAGCTTTTCTCTCCCGTTTGGCAGTTGGCACCGGTCCTGCGACGACAAATTAATTAACGACAGCCCCAGAAACGTGCGTCTGTTGGGAACGACAACACGCCATCCGTGGATAATCGCCGCGTGGGACGCCTCTCAGGGCTGTAATTAAAACAAGACGGCAAACATTTCACTCAAAAACAGGGGACGAAAAAAAAACCTGCTTTGTCCCTCCTCCCTGATGGTGGGCTTATCACGGAGGTTCATTGTTGTCTCGGGGGAGTCCTGTTGTGCCTTTGAATGTCATCTATCAGGCTTGCTGCGTGAACTCTGTTGCCGACACATGCCCCAGCATGTCCCCACCTTAGCAGAGCCACTGTCTGGAAGTGATTGGGAAGGTTAAAAACAAAAACAGCACCCCCCCCCCGGGGGGCGCCGTGGAGCCGCAAATAGGGTAAACAGGAAATGGCTGTTAGCCCCTTGAAAAGAGAAAATTCTTGCATTAATATAGTGGTATTCAAGCCCCCCAGGGTTGATATATTTGTCCTGACACACTATTAAATACAAATAAATGGAAATCAATTATTTTAATTTGTTGACATCATATAATGTGTGCCGGCATGTAATGTGCTCACATTATGTTTAAAATTTCTAAAGGTCGCAGTTTTGATATTGGTCTGCCCCCACCTGTTCTCATTTTTTTCCTCCTCACCTGCATCCCCCCATGCAATTCCTTCACGTCTGACAGTTTGAATACCTCTGTATTAATATAAGATGAATCAGTTTGAGAGTAATATTAACTCTGAGACCTGTGAAGACATTCAGTAATATATTCATGAACTGAATCTTTACTGCAGTCTTAAGGTGACGTCACCTGTGTGTGTGTGTTTGTGTGTGTTTCTGTATGTGTCTGATCTGTGTGTATGTGAGTTGTGAGTCTGTGTGTGTGTGTTTGTGTGCATGTATGTGTGTGTGCGTGAGTGTGTGTGTGTGTGCGTGAGTGTGTGTGTGTTTGTGTGTGTATGTGTGCATATGTCTGTTTCTGTATGTCTGTATCTGTGTGTGTGCATGTGTGTGTTTGTGTGTGTGTGTGTCTGTTTCTGTATGTCTGTGTGTGTACATGTGTGTGTTTGTGTGAACTCTGTGTGCTGCCCCCCTCAGGCTGGGTGCAGACGCGCGTCAGCTGGAGCTGGCCCTGGCGAGATCCGGGTGTGAGGTGCATCGCTTCGACCCCAGCGGCCCCCGGGGGCACCTGCACGATACCGCCATGTGGCACCACAGCCTCTCAGTGGGCTGGCGGGACCCCAACCCCGCTGTGCCCCCCCCCCAGCAGCGCGGCACTGCCAAGAAGCTGGCCACTATCCTCAGCGACTTCGGGCACAGGACGGTGAGGCACCCACACCCCCCCCCCCCCCCACCCCCCCCGTGGGGCGGAAACCACAGGCCTCCCTCGCCGGGGGCTACGTTGGTTCAGGGCGGC
>JAABNY020000111.1:1142021-1154584 GCA_015164015.2 Brevimyrus niger | reverse complement strand
CACCGACTGCGGGCCCGGGACGGTGCGGCCCCCACCCCCCCCCCCCCCCACACCCCCCCCGTGGGGCAGAAACAGCAGGCCTTCCTCTCCGGGGGCTACGCTTGTCTTGAGCGGATAAACGACTTTCCATTGCGTTTGAAGTATTCACAAGGCAGAGCGGCTCGCTCAGTTTACGATGTTTTTACACCTATAACTGTTGTTTTTTATTTTATTACTTTTTTTTAACGGAGAGGTGATTTTGCAGAAGGATTTCTCCCAGGCGCTTGGCGGTGACAGCTCTGCTGGAGGCCTGCCAGATGAATGGTGCCGTAAAGACAGCCTACAAACCCTCCTCCTTTTCCCGTTTTTCTTACCTTTTAAGAGACAAATAATAGACAGTTATTAAGCAAAGGCACTCAAAGACATACAACACGGCTCAGATTATACTTAAACAGCTATATACTTTCTTGCTTTGGTTGCCGCGGATACTTAATAATTGGGAATCGTTGTCATGCAGCTAAAATCAATGCCGGGGCAGATTCTTTCAGTGAGGCTGGCAGGTGATTTAGTGAGGCTTACAGGCAGTAGTTCTATTTTAAAAAAATAAAACGAAAAGACCTACATTCTGGCACGGCGGCCTACCCTCGAGTTAGTGTGCATTAATCACTGTCATGTATTCGAGAGGAAATCTATAATAACAGGAAGGAGGGGCCCAGCGAAAAGACGAGCGGGATTGTGTGATGTGATGCGTACCTTCTGGTTGAAGCTGCCAGCCCCCACATCATCTGGGGGCGGGGGGGGGGGGAAGCTGCGCTCTCGGAAAGCCATGTAGGTCATTCCTCATTCGGAGTGCGAAGGGAGGTGGACGCATTTTTAACAATCGTTTTCGTCAATCCAAAAAAGTACATTGCCATGATATGTCTGCTAATGTCCGATTATCATACATGCAAAATAAGGAGCTTAAATCCCAATATATATTAATATATTTTAATGTGACATTCTATATGATTGTGACATTTTATAATTGTTTTTATTCCAGTTTACATTTTACTGTGTTTGCGTTTAATGGCAGTTCACGTTTAAAATCCTCTTCATGAAGAAGAACATGTTACAGTTACAGATGTTACAGTTTGCTCCGGATCGAAAGCCCTCTGAGTTAAGGACTGACATCTTCCCAGCCTCAGAATTACTGTTGTCACTTTTTATTCCCATAAGGTTTAGACACAAATAATTCTCAATCATATTTTGAACTTGTTGTTAAGGTTGTCAGAGTTAGCATTAGCATTTTTTCCCATAGAAATGAATGAGCGGTCCCCACAAAGATATCATTACAGATGTGTGTGTGTGTGTTTGTATACAGGGAATGAGAGCCAAAGAACCAAACTGGTTTATGCAGGACTCCATGATTCAGCTTGATAACCGTATCCCTTTTAACCGAAGCCCTTACCAGGGCAGGCCTAATACACCATCTCAAATAGTATTATTATTTTTACATTTCCAGTGCAGCTCTGGTTAAGCTATTTTCAGTCTTTGGTCTGATGGAAGCCAGACTGGAATTTTTCTGAGTGAATTGCGAGTTGTGACACTGCATTTTTTCCCATGGATTTATAAAGGGGAGATTTTTTGTCTGGTCTCTGTAGGTATGTATGCGAGGGAATCTTGGATATAGCTGTAAACAGGTCCTGATGTGTGTTGGCTTTGTGAAAAACGGGCACAGGAAGTACTGCAGGGGCTGGTAAGGAAGGTGAGTAATTGTAAGGATACCTTCCCCGTTTCGTGATTTTGCACACAGACCTGTCCCTAACGGGAACACGTTAGCATTTCAGCGTTTGGGAAAATATGCGGGGGGTGTCCCCAAATGCACCCTCTGGGAGGGAAAACAAATATGCACTCACGCTTTTGTCATTTTATTATCCGTGCATTTACTCCCCCGTGCGTGTAGTGGGTCTCTGCCTTTGGTGTGAGTAGCAGATTGAGTTGGAGTGGACTGCTGCTTATAGCAGCCTTTCAGAAGCAGGCTGATAACCACATTACCTACTTGATCATCTCCCCAGGCCAGAGCGGCTCGCAGACCTCAAATATGTGACTGTTTGCTTGCTTTTGCCCGGTCTAGTTCTCTAACTGCAGTGCCATCTACCTGCCAAAAGTGAAAAGGCGAAACAGAAAGGGCCGGAGTGGAAGATGGAGTGCCGTACCTCTGCAGCCGCTGAGGTTTCCCTTATGCTTTGGCGTAAGCTTGTAACTCGCGAATCCAAGGGGAATGAAGCGGCTGGCTACCTTCGCGGTTCGTTTCGGCTGTAAAACAGGGACTGAGAATCCTGCGCAGGAGTGAAGGTACGCATTTCCTTTGGTGTCTCATCGGCGCTCTGTGTGACTGGGGTCTGCTGGCCAGCGTTCAGTCGCACTGCTCCGGGGCTCTTTGTAGGTAACATAGAAGGACCAACGCATCGAACTCCTGCACTCATTTGCGGGCAGGACAGCGGGTGCTCAATTGCGACCGTCGGCTACAATTAGTATCCGCATTCGCAGGAGCCCATGAAGCGCGTGAATCTGCGCTGCTATGGGGCCAGATGCCCCAGAAGGGTGGCTGTACGCCTGCCTGGCTGTCGGCCCACGGCGTGCCGGAGTGACCCTGTGCAGCCTCAGCTCACATTCAATGGGAACATTCCTGCCCGTCCATTTGTCTGATAAATAAATATTGCAAATAACCCTCCGAATAGAACGCAATACAGGCCCTGTGGAAATAAACATTCACTAAAGGGCTTTGTGCGGGAATGAAGGGAAGCCACATAGCCTTAACCGACAAGAACAGCATATATAAACAGATATATCTGTCTCTATGCATTGGGACTTTCTAAAAATTATTTTAGTAAAATATACCTAATGATATCTAATAATATGATCCAACAATACAAAACAGTGTATTGTGGATATAATGACCCTGTGTTAGTCAAAACATATAGACTGAATAGTTATCACTGAGAAACAGATGAACAGATTTTAGGGCTAATGGTGATTGAGGTTTTCTTTGTAGTTAGACTTTAAACATTGAACATGTTAAGTGGCTGTGGGTGTGAGGGTGGTATCTGCATGGATCTGGACTGTGGTATCTAGCTGTCGTCCAGGGCTGAGCTGCCTGATTTCTACTCCCACTGAACAGTTTACTGAGATGTGACTGAGCCGCCGGTTAAGCTGTCACCCTGCCCCCGACCTGTTTTACATTCCCACAGCCTTTGTTGATGTTTTCGGGAGGAATTTGAGCTGATAAGACTAAACGAAAATATTGCTAATTACTCAAATCCCAAAACAGTTAAACTGTGCTCTTTGTTTTTTTAGCTTGAGGAGGAATTTTGGCAAACTAATGAGCCAAAACACTTTAAGGTCACATAGTATATACCGTCAACTATTTATCTATACAGATGTACCAGGAACACTCATTTAATTGGCAGGATGCAGTTGTTGTTTCGGAGACTCACTCAAAAAGTTCCCCTCCTCCCTGGATGTTCCAAAAGCTAAATCAAATAGCTAGCAAGTTAAGTGTGAAGACCATAGCTAGCTAGCTGGTTAGCGGAACATGCTGCTTCTGGATCTCCTAAATAAAGGACACATGATTGGGACATCTAGTGTAGTGACTGTTTGTCGCCACAACTTTGGGGGCCTCATACAAATGCATGGCTTGGTCAGCTGGCTGGCATGAGATTGCCCGAACACTTTTGAAGTGGCTATTTTTATGTTCATAATAGAATAACAGAGATTTGCCGCGAGATTTCTTGCGTGAGCATGAGAGTCTCACGCAAGATGCGCGAGAGTTGGCAACCCTGGTTGTCGTAAACGGCAGCGCTGCTTGTGGGATAGAACCTTTTGGGCCAGTTGAACGATTGTGAACCCCTGGCTTACGATGCCATGACGTTGAACAAGCATGTGACAGCGGCACAGAGCTGCACAGGATGTGACATCAGCGCTGCAGATACGCCGCATGCTCTCCCATCAGTCTCCAAGTGACGCTCTGTTATCCGCGCATGGCAGGGTCGACGGGCCCACTGGCGCCGTTTAATGCAAGCATCAGCCGAGCATGAACTGCGAGGCCAGTGACCTCGACCCGGGCTGTGACCCCCACCGGCTGGCCCCATATAGGTAAGGGTTCTATATAAAAAGGATGTCTGGGAACAGATCTCCTTCATTGATACCTCTGTGCAGCTCTGGACCAATGGGAAGCTGTAAACCATGACCTTATAATGAAGCTCATGGCTCAGTGGGTTAGGACGCTGTTCTTGTGATTTGAAGGTCAGGCTCAAAGCCTGGGATGGTGGTTTCATTGCTGTGTCCTTGCACAAGGCTCTTAACCCCCCAGGTCCTCCAGGGATTTTTTTTTTGACCCCGCTTTCTCAGAAATGTACATCTCTTTGGATAAAAGCGTGAGCTAAATCAATTAAGTGTGCCAGAGCTGTACGTTGAAGGCCATCTGCAGATGTTTCTGTTATATCTATACTATAAATATTACCTTAGCAAATATTTTAATAAACTAATTTCATGAATGTAAATGTGGATCTGTTCCTGATTAGAACACAAATAAAGCACCAGGGTAATGAAAATTTAATATTGACCAGAAATGTTAACATTTTCATTTTACCCAGTTAGTCATAGTAATTAGGCTTGTTTTATAAAATGTCTGTTTTCTTCAATTTCATATGCAGTGTTGCCATGTCGCTTATGCAATTTCCGGTTAGTTAATACTTATTTAAAAAAGACTGAATCGGTTATTATTATTGTTAATTGATTATTTCATAAGCCATTCTTTCACGTACCATTCTTTTCAGCTCAGAATCCACACAATATGCATTAAATTGTATTTTTATGCATAGTGCAAGTATCTCTAATTTTATTGTGGATAAATGACAACCTTCCCCCCTCCCACAAAGGGCTGATGTCATTGGTCCCTGGCACCTGGCTCAGCCTCAGTGCATTTATCTCTCATTTAGGCCCCTACATGTCCACCCTCTGCAGCAGGCACTTCGCTTGCTTCATTAATAAAGGATTAATCTTGAATGAGCCTGAGACCATGTGAGACTCGGCCTGTGATGTCTGCTGTCTGCGCCCTTGTTAGCTCACACATCCCAATCACCTTCTGTTTGAATGCTGACTGCACTTTGGCTGGAATTTATATGTCTCGTTGACATTTTAAGGCTTAGGCTGAGAATTGTGTGTCGCACAACTTAAATAGCTTTTGTAATCAATCATTTCTCTTGGGGGGGGGTGAGCATTTTATTGTATATTACCCCTCGGTGCGATTCACAGTGGCTCTGAGAGAACGAGTAACAAAAGATCAGCTTGAAAAACAGTCACTGCTCTATGGGGTGGAGAGTGTTTGAGTTCAGCTCTCAGAATATCAAATAATGTGTGTTGAGTTTAATATACAGCCATTTTGATTTTGTTACAAGATCTGGTAGTGTTTGTTTAATCTTAACCCATTGCTGGCATAACCCAGCCTCTGTTTCAGTTGAATGTTAAAGGTTATGAGAATTTATTAAGCAACCTGGATTGTGACTACAGGTGATAGGCTGGTCTTCCGTGTTGACGTTCATGTCAACCCATCCATATTCCCCATTCTCTTCCACAAAGCAACAGCGCTAAAACCAAACACGACTTCACTCCCGAGCGTGTCTCACTGGTTTCAGGTTTCGTTCTTTCCAGAAGGCTCTCTTTGACATGGTACTGTACGTATCCATTGTCATTCATTTTGGCAGGAATTATTGTGATGTAAGACAATATGATTAACACAATGTTCCCAGTCAATGAAGTACCCGTGAAAATCTTTCCCCACAGTTGCAAAATTACAAGAAGCGTGACCTCGTAATTAAAATTAAATTCCAAAAGAGCTGCTCATCATGTCATATTCTTGTAAAGTGTAATGAAAGAAAAACAGCAGATGCATTGAAACTGAACCCGAGAATTCGCGGGCCACTTCATGCTGATTAATATTTGCCCAGAGCAGGGCTTCTAAATTATCAGATGTTCCGTCTCTGTGAGCCAGAATGATGAATGGATCAGACAGGAAATCCCTTCGTGTTCTGGAGAGTCTCAGAGCAGCGGTGGGCGCGTCGCAGCCGACAAACCGGTGACTTTCATGGGGCTGTAGGGATCCTCTGAGGATGGAATGTGGGCCGAGACCCTGTCTGTCGGCTAGTTCTCCCAGCCATTTAATCCATCCCTGCCGCTTGCGTGTTTCTGTCACGCAAATTTCCACGTGTGTGTTTAATATATAGTCATGAATTTGCCCTTAACACACCCCCCACCCCCCACCAAGGGTATTTGTGGTCATGGGGTATGAGAAACGTCAGCATAAGCCCAGTAAGTCATCATTTCAACAGAAGAACATAAAGCATTGTTCCGCTTTTGTGCCAGTCATGATTAAATTATGGCTTAAGCTTACCCTGGTATTATTTTTGAGTCAAGTCATCCCTGTTGAAGGTTCTTGACATGAATAGCATCAGCCAACTGCATAAATGTAAGATACTGCAAATTTCCTTGTGCTAGTAGTGAAGTGTGTGTGTGTGTGTGTGTGTGTATATATATTTAAAAACCCTTCAGTTTTCAGTTGTATGGTTTTTACTTTACTTTAAGCTTGAGAGGCGAAAGGTTTGTATATGTGTGCTGATTTACCAGCTAAAGGCATAGCTAAACAGTTCGCTTTCTGTGTTTCTTTAGAAATGCTTTATTGTTTCTTGATATAATAAACATTGTTACTGTATAATTAGCCAACTAACTAGAGAGGAAAATGTGTTGACACTCCAGTGACTGATGGGGGGTGTTATGGAAGGTTCTAGTTGGCTTTAATATTTCTGCAGAAATGATTATCTGCTGTTTGATCTACATGGGTCTTGATGCATCTCCATCCAAATACCGTTCGAGATGCCTGGCCGTGGAAAGGATCAAAGGTGACTTTGGAGAATTCATCTGCCTGTAAACAGAGTGTTGTTCAGAGTAACAAATTTTCCTCTGGGGCAGGTCATGTGAAGGTAGGTCTGGCCTTCAGCTTACAGAGAGAGTTTTCAGTTTTAACCACTACTAGTCTGGTAGATGGTGTGACCGAGTTTCTGCACGGCGGCAGTGAGAGTTGTGTACCCTCTGACTCCCGGGTGGGTGATAGGCTGATCTTTGTCAGGAACACCTGCACTGCTTGGAGTCAATCATAGAAGAACTTATATTCTTATAACGACCTGAACGGGCTGCACCAGGGGAGCCTCTCTCTCTCTCTCTCTCTCTGACAAAGATGTGGAGCTGGTTGGTGTCAGGAGATGAAACTGTCAAAAAGTGAGCCAACGGTATGCAAAATGTTCCCATTCAGTTACAGGGCTGGAGGTGCATGCATTCTGCTCTCTCGAGAATCTCGAAATCCATCGCCCAAGCACTGTAACAGCCTCACTATAGCTAAAAATTATTTCCCAGAAGAGCAATTCTGCAGGAAATGTGCAAGTAAACAAAGCTATCACGCTTATACTAAAACCTAAATTGACGAAGCGTCGACACATTAAATATTCAATGTTGCCATTCTAGATATTCCTGACAAGATTAGAACACTGCACCATACTGATGTAGATCAATTATGGGCCAGTGTTTGGCAAACTATTGCTCTGTGCTCTCACAAGAGCCCCCTTGTGTAATTACAGTGCTTAAACTAAATTGCTTCCGTGAAAAAATAAATCTATATTAATGTGGAGGAAAAGGGTATTAAATGTCACACTCCGCGACTTGCTATGGATAAAAGAGCCGCTTGTTTGTGTATCAAACCGAACGAAAGCAGCATATGGTGTAATAACCAGCATCTGCTCATCCCCCCGCGCGTAGATCGACGTGCTGAAGGCCGACATGGAAAGTGCGGAGTGGAAGATCCTGGAGAACCTGATTCTGGACGACGTCCTCCCAGAGATCGGGCAGCTCCTGCTGGAGGTGCACCTGCACTGGCCCGGCTTCGAGGTGGGCGGGGACGACGCCACCGTGGTACGCTATTGGTTCAGCCTGCTGAAGGAGCTGGAGTGCAGCCACTTCCAGCTCTTCTACAGCCAGAGTGACAGCAGGAGGCCACGCCTCTTCCTGCGCCAGGACATGTTCAACAGCAGCAGCGTCTACATCCTGGGCTGGGTGAACTCCAGATGGAGGCCACGCTGAGGCTCCACAAAGGCACCTGGCAAAGTAATCGGTCTGTCTTCATGCAACGTCCATGTCGTGCGAGAACATGCGGCCTTCAGCCACTCCCCGCAACCTCTGACATATGGTGCCTCCATGACTTCACATCACCTTCTGGTGTCCACCACCCTCACCCTCACCCCCACCCCCACCAAAAACAAAAACAACAACAGAAGCTGGGCTATTTTCTCGGGGCTGCCAAGGGCGCTGTGGTCTGTCTGTGTGGCCCATTTAGATAAAACTATAGATGTCTCAGTGCCTCCATGGGATTGGCGTAACTCAGCTGCCGCGGTTGCTCTTCTAAACATGGCCAAAGGGGGAGCCAGTGAGCTGCTGAAACGGGCCTGAAGCAGTGCTGGTAATGAACAAAGCAAAAGTGACCAAAGAAAATTGAGTGCTATGGAGTTCTTACCTAACTTGATACTTAAAAAAAATGTTTTTGGGTTCTTTTGATTGCTTGAACTTTAAAGGGCAGATGAAGAAAAAAAAAAATGAATTTACTTGTGTCGACCCTGCAACCTCTGCTGTCTGGCATAGAAAAATGACCCACTCCCGCATTTCCGCGTCAAAGATTTCCACCGTGTCGGTGGGTCCATAAAGACATTTCTGCTGCCTCTGAACTGTGACACAGCTGGCATCAGCGTCGCCGGAACTTTCTAAAAAATTGCAGACTTTTCGTTCGAAATTCACTTTGTCAAAAAGTGTTTTAATTGCTATGCAGATTTCAGGGTTGGGGGGGGGGGGGGTCAGGCCCGTTTTCCTGCAGGGCATCCAGGCGCCAGATAAACGGGGTGACCAACGTCGGACCTTGTGATCAGGCGTATGGAAGCTCTTGCAGGACGCCTACGCCCAGCCCTGGGCTGCAAGCCGGCCTTCTTGAATAAAGACCACGGCGAAAGCAAAATGAAAAAGCAGGAGGCGGTAAAATTACCGGCAAGAGAAGAGGCAGCTCAGCATGGTCCCAGGTCGGGGGAGAGAAAATGGCCTCGACCAAATTATTATGCCTTTGAATATTAAAATGTCAAGCCGGCTGCTGATACCATTAGCTCATTTCTGACACCCCCACTTCATTTACTTCTTTGTTGCTAATTCTGAAATAATGAAAAGTGCATTCTCTTTTGCTGGCACGGGGGTTTAAAGGCCGCGGTCGACAGCCAAACACCTCATTCAATATTTTTTTGACAGGTGAAAAAAAATTCTATAAGCAAACGGGGATTCTAACAGCCCTTTTAAGCTGATTTAATGGATGTTAAAGTAAGATTCTTAAATAAAATTCCAATGTTCAAAGTGAAACACTAAGTCAAACGGCTCAAACAGCTCTAACAGAGCGTAACAACCCCAGTCGAAATCACAGCCGCAGGAATGTTTACAACCTTACACACACACACACACACACACACACACCGGAGGGCACCGTCATCAGCTCAAGTCAAGCCGAAGTAGCACCTCTCGCGAAAGTGAATTAAAACAGGAGTGACAGGCTGCTATCAATACTGTCAGACCAAATAAAGCACACCCTGCAGGGCACAAATGCAGGAGACGTTTCTGGAAACCGCTTAATGGAAATGTACAAAAAATTTTATTGTCGTCGCGGCATGGATGGCACGTTAAAACCCAAAGAGCAACATCGGCCAAGTAAAAGAAAGCGAGCTGCAGGTGACGCAGGGAGGTCACGTCCTCGACCACCACGACGCCCAGGAGCCGGCGGTACAAGGGGGCGACGGCGGGACTGGATGCCAGTCCCGCGGGAGACGGGACGCGGCGCGGGGGAGACGCCCCGCTGTCCGGGTACAGCCCCACAGTCCTAGTCCCACAGCTTGATCTGGCCGTCCCAGCCGCAGGTGATGACCTTGGAGGTCTCGTGAGGATGCCAGAGGGCGCTGATGCACACCTTGTCGTGCGCCTTAATGCGGTGGTAAAGCTTGGTAGTCTTCCAGTCCCAGATGTTCAGCTTGCCGTCGGCGTCCCCCGACACCACATAGCTGGGGGGGGGATATGGGGCAGAGGGACAGGATCAGGTTAAGAGGGACGTCAGCGCCACGTTCTAATTCGCTACCCCGGCTGGACCTCTTTTCCAGTTAGCCGGTGTGGGGGTGTTTTTGACGTTGCCCTGAGTGAGTTCAGTGTTTTGGGCTGATTCTCAGGGGATCCACGGGCACTAGTACCTGCGTGGACTGAAAACAGCACATGGGAGCTGCCGCACCCCAGGCACAGTGGACCACCGGGTCCCTCAGGGCTGCCTGAACTTAGGAGCACGATCACTATAACCAGGGTCGCACGTCACTTTCGACAAGAGTAGCCGGCAAAAAAAAATGTGAATAACTGCTCCGCTAACAAAAGTATGCAAGTATAAAGATATAATGGAGGAGGAGAGTGGATCCTTCTGAAAGTTACACATAATCACATTTTCTCCAAAAAAGGCAAAAATGTAAAGGAGTTGCTCTGAGTTTCATTTCCAAAGATAAATAGGTTTTTTTTTTTTTTATCTTTAGTGCTGATTTCTACCCAGTCCTCAGGCAAACGCTTTTCGATTGATGTTAAGGATTTTGTAGGGTTTATTTAATGCATGATTCTGCAGCAGCCCTCATTTGAAGGAACCATAAGTGGTTTCATGAAACCGGTTTAAACTGGCCCACCGCGCATCCATGCAGCGAATGTCCTGGATAGTGCACGGACAGGGGGAGAGAGAGAGAGAGAGAGAGAGAGAGTGGGAGGGAGGGAGATTGAGTGTGTCATACCTCATATCCGGAGAGAAATCCACCTGGCACGCATAGCCGGCCACCATGTGACCCTTGAAGATCTTCTTCTTGTTCAGGCGAAACCGGTTCTGTGCTCCGAAGATGAGGATCTGGTTGTCCATGGACTGGCAGGCCAGCCACTTGCCTGCAGTCCGAACAGAACAGTCAGTCAAGTCAGTCTCCAAAGATACTTTGATCCTACACAAGCTCTACCTGATCAAGTGGCTGCTGAAGAAATCAAGATTAAAAGGGTCTGACAGGCGAAAGCCTCAGGGGATCACGATCTAACGGCACGTCTGGCTCCAGCCGTCTCCCACTTGCCGACAAATTTGTTTGCAGGACTAACATAGTAGTAATCCGTATGAATCTGGAGATGATCCACGAAAAAGGAGGAAAATTCCAGGCACATACACAGGCCAGAGCAAAGCATCCAAGTATTTTGAACAATCCGCTTGCATGCAGATATTTTCTGTATAGTAAACAGAAGTGTGTATGTCGCGTGGCCAAAATGATCACATGGGGAAAGCGAGAGGGTGGGAAGGAGCTACCTTGGTTAGTGGGAGAACGGGTATGGGGGTCGGGGGGGGCTGCACTCTTACCATTGGGCGACAGCGTCACGGCCGGCATGGAATGCATGCTGGGCTCTGCGATGTACTTGAAGTCCACTGGGATGTCCCTGCGACACAGAGAGAGCGTGTGATCCGCAGACCCCGAAGCGTGACCCGCGTGAGTCATACATCACGCTCATTCGACCCTCAGGGAGATCAGTCCTCAGCTGTGGCGGCCAATCGGTTCTGTTGCTCATACTGGGATGTAAGGCTCGCTGAGGACCAATATTGCCCCCGGCAAAAAGGCCCTCTGGGGGTGAGGCGGTGCAAGTGGGGTGGGGGTTTTAAGGTACTATTTCGTTGAGGGTGTCACACTCTTACTGCAGCAGAGCTTAGTCTCCAAACATCTTATACCTCCCACCATTCAAACACCCCCCCCCCCCAAAGGATCCACACACCCCAGCATTCTGTGCCATGACATCGCATTCCTTCATAGAGATTGAGGCGAGTTCACACTAGAGGAGCCGGATTCCCGCAGCGCCCCCTTCCAGCCTGCCGGGGGTGACGACGCCCTTTATCAAAGGTGCTCCAGGGACCGGCTGCTTGTTAAACACATAAGGGGAGGCGGGTGGGGTGGGGGCCCGGCTCCCCGCCAACCCATCCAAGAACATCGTAGAGGAGGAGGAGACTGGCAAGCAGAAAAACCAGCCTTTTTATGGATGTTGGGCAGGTGGGGTGGACTGTGAGAGGGTGGGGGGTCTCAGTAAAGTTGACATGCCACTGTTAACCTTGTGCTGGCAAATCAACATACAGACAGGCTCTCCCTCTCCCCCAGCAATCTAACCCCTTTAAAACCTTGCAGAAATTGCAAGGCTGCCGGACAAGCGTTTGACTCTCCCAAACCACACCTCCATACTGTTGGGGTTGGGGGGGGGGTGGGGGTCCTGTCCTGAGAATGCGTCTAAAAATATCTGCGCTGTAGCTATTTGTGGGGGAGGCACTGCAGCTGCGGACAAAGCCCCCGTCGCCCGTCACTGCCCCCCCCCCCCCCCGCCCCCCCCGCCCATGACGCGCCTAGGGGATTGGGGCGTCAGCGGGGCCCCTCGCCTCCACC
>JAABNY020000111.1:1124430-1135685 GCA_015164015.2 Brevimyrus niger | reverse complement strand
GGGGGCGGGGCCGCGAGGTGGTGTGGGCGGGCGGGCAGGGGAGGGGGGGGGGGGGGGGGCGCCCGGGGGGGGGGGGGGGGTGGAGGGGGCCGCCGGCGGGGGGGGGGGGGGGGGGGGGGGGGGGGGTCAGCAGAGACGTCAGTCATCCAGACCGGACGGCCAGGGAGGTTTAAGCGCATGGCGCACGCTAAACGACTGGACACTCCGCTGACGTGTCACGCGGCCCGAAAGGGGGGCGACTCATCGTGCCGGCGCATTGATGGACAAACGGCAACAAAAAAATTAGGGACGCCCTATTCTCCACGCTCACTGGTCCTTCGACGGTGGGCGGGATTATCTCGGAGGGGGCGGTCGAAGAACAGGCGTTAATCCTAACGAATATCGCGACAAAAAAAAAAAGTGTCGGCGATGGGGATCCGCTCTTGGAGAAATCCGCTGGGGGTCCTTAGGGTCGGGGGCGGGCAGACACAAGCACGCTGGTCATGTGACTGGTGTAAAAGTGGCACAGTAGACATTAAAATATATACAGAATCATGCTGAGATTGCGGATGATGAGATTCCTCTATCGCAGCTGTTCTCTCGCTCAAAGGCTGTTAGGAGTGAAAACTGAACCCAAACAGCTTTAAATCCTGGAAGCAGAGAGAAGGCAAGGCAACATGGGCAGTAATAAAAAATAAAAAAAGGGTTGTTTGTCTGGCCCCTGGTGTCGATAGCAGGTGATCGGGGATTTCAGTTTCATATTAGGAGACCTTTAGGATGGAATTCTCCAAGTGTGGTCAGATTTCAAAGCTTGCCACCACAGGGAAAAGAGCGCGTTTGAAAGGCGTCGACCAGGGAAAAAACAAACATGACAAAAGGTCACCGACATGGGAGACGTGGAGCCATGGCATCTGAAGAGCGAATCCCCAGACCTTCCCTCCATCTCCCAACGGGCGGCCAATTAGTGTCCCTGCTGTCACTTCAACTCTGCCATCGAGCGGGAAACACCTGCGGAACTGCTCACCGCGATTCACAGAGGGCTGAGATATGGGGGGAGGGGGGGGGACCTGCGGGTGTGATAAGGGAGGCAAAGTGTCGGCTGGGTACGCAGTCATCGGTGGGGAAGCGTCAAGCAGGCCCTGACTGTGATTCTGTTCCCCCTGCGGGATGGATAATTCGGCCCCAGGGTCCCAGCCCCCTGCCCCACAGAGGTGACTAGACGCAGAGGCGTGTCAGGGGTTCAGAAGACAGACGAGGTACCACCTTCAGCCTGCACATGGCTTAAAACCTGCTCCCCCAAACCCAGTACTGTGCCAGCAGCAGCGGTTAGTGCGTGAAAGCGTGCCGTCCTCTGATTGGCTGAGGCTGCACTGGGCGCACAGCCAGCTAGCTGCCGTCTCCTATGCCAGCACCACTCATCCTGAAGGCCTTTTAATGGGTCAATTTCTTGGAAATGTCTTAACCTTCGAACACCATTACTTTGAAGCACCAACGGAAGAGAAGTTCCTGCTTTCACTTTACAAATGAAAAATAAAAACAAAAACGGCACGTTCTCGCCCATCCTAGCGCATGGAACACAGACGAAAAGCACATTCATGGTCTTCCAGTAAAGAGCAACTTGAACGGGAAAAAATAAACTTGAGAAGAGCCTCCTTTGGGTGCAAGGTCATGCTGCACCCCCAGCACAATGGCAATGTGAATTTCTGTACTCAATGCAGGTCGGAGCAAACCGCTGAGGCGGATGGGGGGGAGGGGGGGGCGACGCACACTAACCTTTGTGTGTCCGCCCCACACGTGGATCTGCTTTTTAGGCAGGTAGCACTTGTCAGGAATGTCTGCGGAGCGCAAGTTGAGGCCGACGTCCTGGGGGATGTGCAGGTAGGAGCGGCCCTGGTAGTCGTACGCGTCTTTGACTGGGGGAGGGGGGAGGGGGGTAGAGTAAATGGTAAATGTATATATTATTTCTACTCCTACAAGTACTCAAAGTACTTTACAATTCATGCCTCACGTTCACCCATCCACACACACATTCACACACTGCCCGCAGAGGCTGCCATGCAAAGCGGCAACCTGCTCACCGGGAGCAATTTGGGGTTCAGTGTCTTGCTCAAGGACACTTCGACGGGGTCAGGAGGAACCAGGGCTCGAACCTGCAACCCTCCAGCTGCCGAACCATAGCACTACCTCCTGTGCCACCACATTCCCCACAGAGCATGCGTGAGATTACACAGCCAGGCGGTCTGACGAGGAGGCTTTACCGCGCACAAAGAAAACTAGAAAAAAACTCCCCCCTCACCCCATGCTCTTGCAGGTGTGCCGCCCTCTACCTATATTTCAGTGCCGCGTGCAGCCCGGCCCCCCATCACCACCCCTACGCATTTCAGTGCCACGTGAGCGCCCATGGATCCAGCAGCTAAGAAACTATCAAAAGCTTGACCCACAAAACTCCACACTGAAAGGTTAGCATGGTGCCTCGACCCCGGAAAGGGTGCCACAGCCAAAGTTCAGCTAAAGACAAACTATCCACCTCCGACCGCCACCTCAATGTACACCCCCCCATTTACCATGAAGGATGGTCTTCTCCTCTGCAGGACCTTCCTCCTCGTTCTTCCCCTTCTTCTGCCTCTTGGCGGTGATTTCATCCAGCTCCTTCTGCTCCTCCTGTCGGGAGAACAAGGCCACACGGAATACTGTAAATGGCCAGCAAGCTGCACCCCTGCCGATGAACCCCGTTGGGCCAACATAAAAGTCGCTCGGCACTCCAGGAGCCCGCAGATTAACGAGGACCTTTCGGAACGACGCTCTCAAGCTGCGAGAAGCGGCGACGTATTTTAAAAGGCGATTATGGATCACGGCTGCCTGGTAAAAGACTCGGTTAGACTTAGCAGAAATCATTTAAAAAAAGAACAAAAGCCTTCGCCTGAATGTCTGACGTGCGGCCGGAACACTGCAGACAGTAGCAGCTGGCAGCACAGGAAATAATAGGTCACTGCCTGTAAACCTACTCATGTAATGGAGCAGAAATTCTCAACAAAGGCCCAGATGCTCATTCAACACATCATGGTCACAACATAATCCGGAATGCAGCACTGCGTGGTCATTCATATTCATATACTTATAACAAACACCCATTTGATGCAGCCTAGAGTGAAAAAGCAACTATAGTGTAAAACGTGCCGCTTTGGTGCCTCATATTTTGGAACCCTTCATAGCGAACGCCTCTCTAATTGGATGTCCATTTCCTGCTCCTACCTCCTCATTCCTTTTATCCGAAAAGCAATCCCGAGAGAATGAAGGGGACAGTGCCGGAGGAGGAGCAGAAGCCACAAAAGGAAAGGGCGGAGCTTACAGAACAACACAAAGGGAAAGGGCGGAGCTTACAGAACAAGACACTCACCTCTGATGGCTTGGCCACGTCCTTCTCATCCACGTATTTTGCCCACGGCCCAAGGAAACCATCGATTTCGGACGCATCGCCACCTTTGACTTTCCGCCTCTTTTCTCCCTTTTTAGCACCCGACTCAAATACTGTTATGCCTGGGGAAGAGAGAATGCGTGCGTGACATCACAAAGGATCGAGAACTGATACGAGTCCCCCTGCTGCCCGAAAGGTGAGAAGCTTCCAGTGCAGGACCTGTCACCATACATTACAGTACTGTTACTTAAAGTATGAGCATTAATGTTGAATATATCTACTGGAGAAACGTCGCTTTTCCTGCTGGAATGAAGTACCTTTGTTTTTCTCAGCTTCCTCGACAGCACCAATGTAACTGCTGGATGAAGCTTGGCTGTTGTCCACAGATGGATCGAGCGCGTACCCTAGGAAACCAAACATGCCTCTTATTCAGAATACTTCAGTTATTTTCTGCACATCGAGTTCCACCAACAGAAACCTTTAAGCACACGGGGACTATTTTCTTTTCTGCTATAAATCCACAGATATGCCCCCATAAAACCTTGCGTTACATAAAAAATTAAATTAAAATAAAATAACAGGGCTTAAGCAAAACCCAACCAACCCACACATATCTAGCTCAAATTTCATGAGTGTACTTTTTAGTAATGAGGTGGACTTTTTGAAGATTAGCTCTTCTAGAACAAAGCAAGTAGCGTGTGTATTCCTATGTGGTTCGGCACGTTCATCCACATGAATCCCCAAAGCGAAAGCATTTATTCAAATTAGACCAGTGAGCAACCGGCGCTATAAAAACATCATTCTCTGACGGTCAAAAAGGAGATGTTGTCCAAATGACTTACCGAAGGTGGAGAAGGTTCTCCTTTGCTGCTCAAACATAAAGTCATTAACGTGTGCTGGTTCTGCATATCCAGACAACATGTTCCTAGGGGCTGCCATCTGCTGAGTTTTAAATGGGTTGACTGGACCAAACTGCAATAAAAATACGATGTGCTTAACCAGACTGCCAATGTAATGGACATGCACAGTTCATTTAACGGAAAACAGTCTTACACATCTATTAGAACATACTCAAGGTGCTGGGATTGCAACGTGATATCAATCTGCCCCCTCTAGGGAGGTGAATAACGGACCTTTGTGGACCACAAATATGCTTACCTCTGGGGCAAACATGGTTTCGTATGTCGGGTTATAGTTGACTTCCTTAAGGGAAGGATCCAGATGAGTTCCTGTCAAAACATCCTCCTGTAATAAAAGTAAAGTTGTCAGGGCGTGATTAAAATAAAAAAGTCCACAGTACTTCGACATACCTATTGATTCATCGAGGGAAACGTGTGACGTAAAAACCTAACTGCTTACAGCTAGTAGTTTGTGGATAAGCACAAATGTTTTAAGGTCTGGTAACTACTTCGCTACTTCAGATAATAACGTTTAGCTAGCTAAAACTGATAAACAGTTGTTCATTTGGCATAATAATGGTAGAATCGCGTATTTAATCATAAATTGTAGGAAAATTACATAAGTAACAAAATAAACGCATCCCGACCACATCACGCAGTTACCCACAGGCGTCTAACAAGCCTATATCGGCGTAGACATAAGACAGCATACAAACAATTGCAGAAACACTCCGATAAATTCAGATGCCACTTCAAAACACATATTGGTTAAACGATTCTGTGATATTGTCGGTAGCCCTAGTAACATTTTAACTTCGACGATAATTAGTTAACATTAGCCGGTTTCATAACAAACTGAGCGTGGTCTGCGTAGCATCTTACCTTTACTGCGACCTCGGGTGCTGCATTTAGGAGGGCTAACGAAGTACTTTTCCCACATTTTAAAGGCAGAAGATGAGCTATTGCATCGGGATCTGATTTTTCAGGACTGGTGTTAGACTGCGTCTCATTATCCGAATCAGAATCAGTCTCATAAGACACAAGCGAACCCACGACGGCCGACATCTTGAATTGAGTAAATATCCGGCAAGGAAAGTCCTAACAGCTGACGATGAAGTTAAATAGTATCCCACAAATATCAATGCTAATATAAAATTTTTCCCAGAGTAATCAATATTATAAAATCAAGTATCATCTATATATAATTTCAATTATATGTGTTCAGTCAAATAAATGCTTAGGCTGTCTCTCAAAAATTTATATGTACCTTTTAGGACATTGTTGGCGGAAAGTACTTTTGACTTGGCCGACAACGCGCACTCAACTGTGATTGACCTGAACAGCTCACCGAGGACATACAAGCTATTTTGGGAAAAGCGCGAAGAGAAAATACAATGTTCTCTCTTTTCCAGGTGGTTGACTCCTAAAATCGTTATTCTTATCGATCATCGTTGTATACTCATAGATACTGGCGATAAAACAAGTTACATTTATTAGTTTCGCAAACCATCGTAAATAAATGTCCATCATAAAAATAATGAATGAACCTAAACCTAAAATACCAGGCAAGAGCATCATGTTACGTAAGGTATATGTGTATGTATGTTATTCAAGGTTCAAATATTTCATTGCACACGTACAACAAGTGCATTTCAGTGCTAAGACTTTCAGCCATACCTGATACTCTGCATGAAATTCCCTTAGCAAACCGCTATACGTGTTATACCAGTGTCCAGCATCTTGACATGTGCTGTCTTGCTGGGGAGTCGACATAAAAAGGAGGAAACTTGGCCGAATAGGATAATAAAGAAGGTCAGTTCCATCTTCGGCCTTCCACTGGAATCGCTGGAGGTTGAGATTCAGAGGAAGGGGGGACAAATTGCTCAAAATTGGAGAAGTACTCACAGCTATGCCTCTTGTTCCCCAAATGCAACACTGGGCACTTCAGGGGGTCCTTCTTACCAGCTGCTAGTCTCCTGTTAAACATCTCAAACACTAGGCCTTGGTATAGTATGTAGCGTCAATATGTAATACTACATAATATTATAGTATACTGTCTGTACTTTATACCTTTTTGCACAGATTCTCCTGCATTTCTGTTATATGTACATATAAATGTGTCCAATGTACCTGATCCACTTAATCATAATGCCCACTGTTTAGTATGGGCATACAATATAACATTTAGGTCTACACCGTCATAGTCTTTTTCCATTTTACAATTACTTTCTTGTCAAAATTGCACAATATTGAAATTTATTGTATATAGCTGCCCGAAATTGTCAATACTCTTTTTTAGTAGCTATTTATTTTATTCCATGCATTTTGCATGTACCTCTTTCCTTACTGTAATTGTTTTCCCCCTCTTTATATCTGTATACCAGCTGCCAAGGTTATCAATAAAGTCAAGTCTAAGTCTAATACAAAGAAACTAACAATATACAAATAAATAAACAATTGTGCAAAATGCGCGATTGTACAATGAGAACAATTAACAGACGTTATAATTATTCGGAAACTCGGACATTGACACTTAATAGATTTTTTATATATATAAATTAGGCACTAATAGAATGCTGCATTATAAATAATATGTTACCATGAATAATGTGCTGTATATAGTGTACTATAGTGATACTGTAGCAATGCATGCGAAAACGGATGTATATACACACGAAAAGTACTTGTTAGACAGTATATGTACCACCTCAAATTTAAGTATTGTTCCTATGTATTGCGATGTATTGTGATCAATCAAAGTTCCATGCGTTTGTTTTTTATTTATTTAATTTTAATTTAATTCTGTTAATAACAATAATCACAATATACACCTACAACCTCTAGTGTTCACCGCCTCTTCACCTGGGATTGGATAAGCATATCTACATGGGCGTTTGTATCCGGAAATTGTCCAATCAGAACGCGTTATGCAATTAGGGGGCGATGCGTCTGGTTTTGGTTGGGTTGTGCTGGGCAGTTCTCCAACAATAAAGCGTGGTATGTACCATCATGAAGAATGAGAGGTTAATACATAAACAAAAATCACAAATATTTTGCAACCGTGAAAAAAGCAATATTTACTTTACAAAGTCTGTATTGTATCAATATAATGTCAAATTCCTAGCTGCATGTCAATGAGCAACATTATAACTTTAATGTTTTTTCTTTCACCTCACACCTTTTTGGTCCCTTCTTAGACGGGGATTGTGACTTGATCCATTTCTGTTATCCCGAACGAGGTTCATATTATTCTAGTATTGACAATACAACGGTGTGGGATGGGGTCGGATATCTGAACGGGAGAGGACGGGAGAGGACAACAGCGATCGAGGTTTTTTTTCCAAGTTGTGCGAAATGGCAAGAATATAAAAGCACCAAGAGAAAAGAGAAAGTCTCAGGTACAGCCTTCTGCGAAGCGATCCACCGTCTCTAGTGATATATTACTGGAAATAGCGGCGAAATAGTAGCGAAGTTGTCCCTCTTTTTCTGTCGAATGAAGTTTTATGTCCTTGGTGGATTTAATTACCTAGGTATTTTGGACACATACCTGGAAATAAACGCGGGAATACAAACCATGATTTATTGTATAGATTGAATGTGCCCCGGGTGGCGAGCGAGAAATTATGCCATTAGCGCGGTTCTCTCTTTGTCGCAGAACTAATTATTTGATGAAGTTTTTTTTTCTTGTTTAGCAAACTACAAGCTTAGCAGCTAGCAATTTCCCCTTATCGAAAAGTACCCACTTATTTACCTTTTCATGTTCAGAATGATCGTACGTATTTGCGGGGAAGGGGGATCCTCACATCTGTATTCTAGGTTTAGCGCCTCCTAATTATGATTAGCCCGTAGTTGCTAACGAAGCTATCTAGCCAGTAAGAAAGCGTACCGCATCGCTATGGGGCTATGATAAGTGTATTTAGTACTGTTTATTACAAGGCGTTTCTGCAATAATGCTGGCATAACGTTGGATTTAGCGATAATCATTGTTAATGACAACCGAAGTGCAAACAATGCAAGAATATGTATATATGACAACACAATTAAATGTAAGCATACAGCAGTACCAACCAAGCCTCGGTATGCGACTGTGTTCTTTCATGTTATTTTTACAGTTGCTAGCGAACTAGTGAAAGAGGAGCAGGAGGTAGAATTATCCAACAGCAAAGAAAAAAAACATTTTGGAAGATGGCTTTGTGAAATCTGAAACCTGGATGGCGTGTTCTTTAATGCAATGGAAGAAAACAAAGCATCCTTTTCATTTTTTCAGTTTCAGTTCATATTTCAGTGCCATTATCAGACACGCCGCGTTTTGTATCGCATTTATCACATTTAAACCATTGTTTTTTGCCACTACCAAGTTATATAATAGCTCCCCTTGGCACATTTTGATATTTGACTATGTAGCAACAACCAATTTTCAGTCTTTTTTGAGTACTCTTGTGTGTAGTCGTTCGATTGGCACATTTTTTAAATCAAAGGATAGAACTTGCGCAGCGGGTTGTCCAATTAGAACGAGCGGGTGCAAATAGTTAAAGGCAAAAGTAGATGGTTGTGTAAGTATTTTGGGGATACGTTTGAAAATCCGAAATGTATTACCGATGCAATGTGTATTGTAAAAACCTCTACTAGCGGAGAAGGAGGCGTGCGCGTTCACGGCGCTTCTGCTACAGTACTTTGTACGTGGACGCGGATATCCATTAATTGAACTGGTCATCGCAGGTTAGTAAAATATACAATAAGCTTAGATTACTTGCTTTGCGAAATTGTCCACTTAATCCTAGTTGGCAGAGTCTTTTTCAAATTCTTTGCAAGAAACATGACACTAAAATATTTATTCTCGAGTTCGCTGGATATACTATGCCTTTTATTATATCCATGCATTAGGAGTCAGTACTTATTTTTCTCGTTCAGTACGCGGCAATGAAATTGACCTGATTTCTTGGTAAATTGGTACATTAATGCAATGTGACTGCGCTGTAATCCCATCTAATGAAGATTTTTATTTTCTTACAAAAGAGAAACTGAAGGTCTATTATGCCGCGGTAGCAAAAATACGAATTGAGACACGATCGCTGCAGAAGCACGGTTCGTATTAAATGTGAATATGAAATATACCTTTTCGTGTGTATATACCTTACCGGATCATGTAAGCAAGTACATTCAATTATAATCGACATAACCTGTTTTGAAAACTGTATGGAGAACAATTACTTCATTGTCAAACCTTATTGACCTAAGAGGCAACACATATGAATGGTTTATTTCAAATACACGATAGTGTCAGTGCCGTTCGCGGTATATTAGGTTATCCATTTGAACGCCAGATTTAAAAGGGCTACGGCAGAAAAGAAAAATATTCTGTGCTTTTCACGTCCTTTCACTTTCAATAAATTGGCAAATTAAAAAAAGGAGCCAGAAATCGTCTTGATTGTCTTTACACTTTAAGCGACAATGGGGTCGGCTGTTGCTTCTCACCTTCATTACAACACACGTGACATTGAGGAATCGCCCCAATTTGCTCTTTTTAAATTTTTAAATAGTTAATATTTTTCCTGTTGTACCCGCAGGTTACCCGAATGGCTGGACCGATTTGCGGGTACGTTGCGGGCGGTACTTGGAAATGGTTAATTCGTACTCGTTTCGTACAGAAAAAAAGAGAGAAAATCTGACAGAAAAGAGATAAATGAGCAAGGATATTACGTGTGATTTCATTTGCATTAAATTAGGCCATCACTACTCCTTTCACTTACATGGATGTGTGGAGTAGGAGAGGGATTGATGGATGCCTGCAGCAGAGTGACGGTGTGCATCACGGCCCTTGGGTTAGAGGGCGTGAACCTTATGGTACCTGCTAAGGTCTAAATTCACAAATTCACCAGCTCCGATGGAGTTGATGACTGAATATATTTGCATGAATTATGCAGAAACCAAATATATTATGGAAGATTTTTTCTTCTTTTTAAATGGCCTGCCACAGTTTTATGCGTCCAATTAAAATATTTTTCTTATTCTTCCTTCCTAGTGAAAACTAAACAGAGTGAAATACATTTGCTTTGGAATTAGCCTTATTTTTTAATGAGGTAAAAGGCATAAATGAGTCGTTCATAATTTAATGGAATAAATGCATTGTAGTCCTTGTAACCCTGACTGGGACAAAGTGGTTGGAAGATAAACGAAAGTACACAGTATTCCTTACAAAGCAAAGACTATACATAAACCTCCACATTTGTATCTTTATCGAACCTTGTACCATTACATGTATTGTTTAATCGCAAGTTTGGTTTGAAACAAATAAAACCTATAGTTTTAGCATACACCTTTAGTTAAGTCTGACACATTAATTTGCAAGAGCAAAGGAGTTCCCAGTCTCTCCCGTAAACCACAGTCCTGTTTGGTCATGGTGCGTATGTGTGCTTTCAGTACGCCGGAGTGCTTATTCATCCGACTGAACTAATTATCACGCCAGTTGAGCCAATTTAGCCTTTCTCTTAGTACTGGGTAAAGGTAGCTGAGAGCTCTGTGGCCCGGCAGCGGAGGGAGGGCCGGAGAATCGATGCGTTGGCACAAATAAGTGAGCCTCCAGACTCGTTACATTGCTTTGCCATTTCATGCCTATATTGGGCACATAAAGGCTTGTTGAGTAGTGCCGGGGCAGTGTCAGTGACTCGCCATTTACTTTCATCACATCTCCATTCACAGCATGTATTTAGAGCAAAATGTGAATGAAGCAGCGTTTCACAGTATGCAGAGATGGTTTTAGCGTCATCACACTGATGCAGAAATTCTGGGACTCCTGAGAAAATGTCGACTTGGGGCCAGAGCTAGGGTATAACTTTGGGTTGAGAATTGGGGGGGGGGGGTTGAGGTCTCCACCCATTTAAGGGGGTCCAGGGGGTTGTACTGACTGGTTTTGATTATTGGGGGGGGGGGGGTATAACCCCCCCCCCCCATAATTCGTGGCT
>JAABNY020000111.1:1089560-1100314 GCA_015164015.2 Brevimyrus niger | reverse complement strand
GCGCGTCCCGGTCGCCTTGTGTGCCGGGGGTGGGGGGGGGGGGGGGGGGGGGGCCTGTATCTAAGAGCAGTAAAGCGCAGTTAGCCTGGGTCAGGAGAACAGCAACTAGAGGATGGAACTACCGGAGGAGGGAGATGTGCACAGTGCTGTGATGAAATGCGACAGGCAGGACTGCACCCCCCCCCCCCAGACAGTCACCTTGCCGCAGAATGGCTTTAAGTTATGGGGCAGAGCCTGGTGTCTTTGTCTGCTGGGTTCGTTTGTCGGCCCAGGGTATTTTCTGAGAATTTTAAAGCCACCCTTCTGTCTGATGAATGGCTCCATTCTCTCCCTCTCCACCAAACGTTGTTTCCAGTGCTCCTGTCCTATCAGGATGCAACATCCGTCTCCCCACATGACCTAATGGCCCATATCCCACATTTAATCTCCATATTATATCGCTTCGGTCCTCCACTGTAAAAATAATGCTTGATGTCACCAGCAAAGACCCCAAAGGTCCTTTTTAATTAAACTGCAGCCCTTGCCCCAGTGCGGTGATGTTTAACCACGAAGCGATTTTTCCATTTAGCCATGGACAGCTGTTAAGAATTAGGGGGATTGTGAAACTGCAGGTCTGCCAATCGGTTTCCTTGTTCTGTCGTTTCACCGCCCGACGACCCGGAGATCCCAACAGCGCCACCTGGGGAGGCTGGGGTGGAGTTGCGCAGGGAAGCTCTTTCTCAAAGGCCTTTTCGGATCGTTGGCCCAGATCCCATTCTGCCCTGGGGGTTTCGGGTTTGGTTTTTCTCCCCCCCCATTTTTTCTGTGTTTGCCGGCTGTCAGGCTGCTGGCTGACTCAGTGCTTTCCAGCACGCAAAGCTGCTGAAATCCGTGAAGCAAATTCATTTTAAAAAGAAATAACAAAAGATTGCGGTAACAGATGGGCCAGAATGCGCTTTTTTAATGAAAAAAGTCATAGCTGTTTTTTTCACTAAAATATGGAACTGGTCCTTTTTTTACTGGACTGGAACGTTTCACATCACACCTGGGCACCACTGGGTGAGGTCAGGGGTTCAATGTTGCCCCTGGGGGGGTGGGCCCTAAAAAACGTTCAAGGGGTGTTAGGTGATGCAAAAGCAATTTGTACATTGCAGATGCGGCCTGTCAGGGTTAGAGCTCAGCTCAGAGGAATCTCTGGGGCTGTCCGGGTCATCTTTAGGGGCATCTGGGCCTCTGCTTTATTGTCTCATATCCTGTCCCCCATTTGCCAGTTTGTTTTGCGCATCACACTTTGTTTTTGCATTAAATTGATGCTTTAGGTAGTCAGAGCGGCTTCTCATGGACTTTCTGTGTGTGGATGGGGGGCATTTGTTTGGGAATTCAGCTGTGCAAAGCAGGTGAATGCCTTTAGGGAATGCCTCAGGAAATAGAGAGACGGGGGAGAGTGAGAGAGAGAGAGAAATGGAGGGGAAGAGACAGGAGAGAGTCAGACAGAGAGGGGGACACTAAGGGACAGACAGATAAGGAGAGACAGGTGGAAGGAATGGAGAGAGGAGGGAGGTGAAGGGAAGACCTACTTGGACCAGCCTGATGGGGGCACACTATCCACAAAAATACTGGTCTCACCTCACAATTAACCTGAGACTCTCCCCAGCCCGGGACCCGGGAGGCTGTGTGGTACTGTACCGGGGGTCTCTCGAAAAACAAGTGGAACTATAATAAGCAGGAATCTCACACGATCCCGAGAACAGACTCGCGTGAAGGCAGATGACATGGCATGATGAAAATAAAACTCCAGGAAGAGAGTTTCATTGCAGCAAACCTGAGCGCAGCACAGTGACTCGGCTCCCGTCTGAGCGCGCCGCAGTGACTCGGCTCCCGTCTGAGCGCGGCGCAGTGACTCGGCTCCCGTCTGAGCGCGGCGCAGTGACTCGGCTCCCGTCTGAGCCCAGCACAGTGACTCGGCTCGCGTCTAAGTGCGCCGCAGTGACTCGGCTCCCACCTGAACGCCTGGCACATTTGCACTCCTACTGCTCAGAAACAGAGCACCTGGCTTATTGTTTGAAAGCCGATTCTCCAATTCCCGCAAGAAGGCATGCAAAGTAATTAAGTGCAAATAAAAATCTTGCTAGCTTGCCATCGTTGCTAAGAGCCGAAACCATTACTCTTCAGTAGTGGGATTTGAATAAATGTGGTGTTGATATATAGGAATACAGTGCTGCGGGCGTTTGATTCAGCACACTCACCTGGTCAGCTGTGTGCGCTGGATCTCCTCCTGGGGGGTTCAGAAAGTACGGGGCCTGACCTCTCTGCTTTTTCAGAGAGCAGCGGGGGTGTGGTGTGAGTCAGTACGGCAGAATCTGCTTTTACCCTCATCCGCCACATCACCACAACCCATGACCGCAGTGTTTACGTGATGAGTGTAACGCAAACCTGTAGCTCTACAAGTGGTGCATTGTGCAAACATTGCAAAGGTTGTGGGTTCTAATCCCAGGGAGCACACAAAAATTGTAGCCCTAGTTGCTTTGGGTAAAAGAGTCACATCAGTGAATGAAATGCCCTGTGAATTGACAGATCGTTGGATGACAGATACCATAGATGGCTGAGGCTGTCCACCTTGTAGTGATGTAACTATGGTAGCTCTAGATGCCAGATGTCCTAGATGACCAAGGTAGAGGCTGTGGAACCAATCAGTGGGCAGGACTGCTGCTTATCGGTGTACCAGGGGTCGCGCAAGTCATGTGATCCTTCCCAGATGGCCTATCAGGTTCCTCTGCAACTCAGTGCGTCGCCCTGCTGGTTATTATACGCCCTGCTGCTGCTGACATTTACTTTCAGTTTTCACCGACTCCTTAGTCTGTTAGTCTGCGTGTGGCGGTTGCTTGACCAAACGGGCGTTTCTAAGGGCCTCTTAATGCAGCCCGAGCAGGAGGAACCCCTTTGCACTTAGTCAATAAGCACCTTTTTAAATGCGGGTGGGCAGGCCGGAGGTGACCCCCACCATTAAGGAGGGTGATAGATGTTGCGCGCCAGTCAGCTCTGGAAGCCAGAAAACTTCAGAGCAGCTTATGTACACATTGTGGTCTTTAGCTAACTTCCCTTAATAGGGGCCCCCAACGTATCATGAAAGGCCTGCTTTATAGGGGCCCCAAACCTACCATAAGGGGCCACTTTATAGGGGCCCCAAACATACTATTAGGGGCCCGCTTTATAAGGACCCTCTTCCCCCAGCTAGGCAAATTATTTTCAATTTAAATTCAGATTTAAAGTGCCAAGGGGGGGCAGGGGTGACATTCAAGGTGACATTTTGTCGGGGGGCCCAGGATTTCCTTCGACGCCTCACGTCACACCTCACAGTTAATGTTAAAGTAGTGCGGCGTACTCTTCACACCATTCTAAGGAGTTCCAGAGCAAATTAAAAGAAAGTGAACTTTTCATTAGTTATATTAATGTACATGTCAAGCCGGTTAATGCTGCCAATTTGTTGGTATCTGGAGCGGAAGTGATGGTAAGCCCAGTAATTCTTAAAATTCCCCTAAAGTCACTTACTGGTCGACCTCGGTCCTACAGGCTGGGGCCAGATTTGCTCTATGAAGTAGTTAGAATCCGCGACGTGCAGATCGATGAGGAGTTGTGCCGACTGAAGGATCGCCCGCTCACAGGTGCCAGCTCTGCTTTTTGTCCCTATGAAGTGATTGCAGTCGGCTTCTTATAAATTATTGAGGGCAGAGAACTACTTTTTTTATTATTATTATTCTTTCAAGGCCTTCTCTAAGGATGTTTTTTCCCCTCTGACTGACTTCTCTCTCTCTCCACTTTCCCTTCTTCACCTTCATGGCCGTTTTTTAAAGCAGCCATTCTCGGAAAAGCATTGATTTTTTTTTTTTCCACGTCTTCAAATGTCAGGCCGGTCGAAAAGCAATTACTCTCGGTGGACGCACTGGATAGCGATGAGGCCTGTCTCTGATGGCTGTCGAGTGTATTTAAAAATAATTATTATTGTAAATTTGTTGCAATTCAATCCACTTGTTGAAAAGACAATGAAAGACTATGAATCAGAAAGGTTTCCCAACCGTGATGACCGACTTTCTCCCTTTTAAAGAGCTAAAAGCAATTAGTGTTTTTTAAACTTTAAACATGTTGAAGACATTGTGCAACTGGACCACCATGGCCCCGCCCCCATTTAGGCCACACCCCCATTTAGGGCCCTCCCTCTAGACTCCTCCCACTTTACGAACCTCCCGTGCTGTTAATCAGTTTGTTTTCAGCTACCGGCTGCGCATACTATATCTAGCGCAGGCAGTCAAGCAAAGACGTGCCGCGGCTGTTATTTCCGTCCCCGGCAGCACTTGGTTCGCAGGAATAAGGCGGAGCCGGCGGCGACCATGTGACACCACGTCGCGGCGACGGGGACCCCCTGCGTCGCCTCTGTAAAACCAGTGGTGGAGCCGGCGCAGGCCGACAGCAGCCATTGCGGCGGGGCCTGATCTGCTGTTCCTCTCCCCCTCCCCCACCCTCCAGTGTCCCTGCAGGACATCACCATGAGGAAGGCGTTCCGGAGCTCCACCATCCAGGACCAGCAGCTGTTCGACAGGCGGACGCTGCCCATGCCCCTGAAGGAGACCTTCGAGCTGTGTGAAAAGCCACCTCCTCTGAACATCCTCACGCCGTATAGGTCAGACACGGCCCTTCACTCTCATCATCCAGAAGTGAATTTTATACACACACACACACACACACACACACACACAGATGCTCCCCGGGTTACGATGGGGTTACATTCCCGAAAGCCCAAGGGGCAAAAATAGCCTAGAAGATGAATGGATGGATTGATAGAAACTTCCGCTACGTGAAGATCCATTCCAGGACAGTTGGGCCAAACTGCCGCATTATAAGTTTTTGGGCGGAGCAAGCAATGTGGGCACGGTGGGTGGGACTCACTATCATTGGCTCAGATAACTGCCCATTTTTGGAAATCACCAATGACAGGTGTGCGGCTCCTCCCCATGACACGGAGCAGGAAATTGACAGTGTCCATGTCTCCCAATTAATTTACCCAATTAACGTCAACGGAGTCCAAGAGGGATACATTTGTTTGCTGGACAGCAAAATAAAACAAATAAGACCTGCTCTTGGTGCACCATTGAAAGGCCTTCATTTAAATGCCCAAAGTATCTGCCCCTTATCAGGTCCGTTATCGGTTGACTCGACCAATCAGGATCATTGTTTTGTTTTGTTTGCCATGATTTGGTCATTTCTAAAAATACGTTTGTAAGTCATATATAATAATTTATAAACTTTAAACGATCCACAGTGAGACATTTAATTAGTAATTAAAGCACGGAATCTCATTTTTTTACATTTCATTACACTTTCATTCAAATGAAAAATTCGTGTTAATGAGCAACTTTGACAAACAGGGAGGCGATCAGCTGCTCGACCTGCACCCATTGGCCCCAGGAGATTCCTCTACAGAGCACAGCAGAGTTTAATTGATTTCCTCATTGAGGGAGGGGGGTTGGTGAGGTTATAGAGAGTGGGGGGGGTGGGGGGGGGGTAAGGCAGAAACCTGAAAGGTATGTCAGGGATTTAGCTGTTACTAAGGGACAAGATGTTTCAGAAATGTGCTGGTATGTTACCCCAAACATATATAAGTAATCAAATGTATATATATCAGTTTTTCTGTAGTGCATCAAATATGACTCATAGACATTAGTCATCAGATGGTGGGAAAAATATTATACAACCAAAACATGAAGGATCTGATGTGAAGGGCATGGGCGAGAGACGTCGTTGACTGGCGGCTAGAGCGAGGTCATTCCAGGGACAAGTTTCAGGTCCGTTTCAATATGGGAGCTTCCATACCTGCTGACCATTCTGCTGCTCGCTCTATGAGAGCAGATTCCTGTGAAACGTGACCCTTCCCTGCTCCCAGTACATACTGGGCCAGCTGAATACTGAGTCGGAATAAACCTTAGCTGGGAATATATTTAGGGGTCTGTGTCTCGGAGCCTTGTGGGAGCACTATCTGATGACAACCCCCCCCCCCTTCCCCCCCCCCTTCAGGGATGATGGCAAGGAGGGACTCAAGTTCTACACAAACCCGTCCTACTTCTTCGACCTCTGGAGGGAGAAGATGCTGCAGGACACGGAGGACAAGAGGAAAGAAAAGCGGAAGCAGAGGGTGAGTGCGGAGGGTGATGGGTCTTCTGGGTGTGGAAGTGGGATGGGGTGCAAGGGCAGATTCTGCAACAGACCTAAGGTGGGGGTAGGGATAAGGTGGAGGGACATGACGTCTCATTGACTGGCACCAATCACAGTTTCTAACCTCAGCAAACCAGTTCCACGTGCGCTGACCCCACTGCGTTTGTGACTTCTCCATGGACGTCAGCCATGTCTGCTGTCTCTCCTGTCTCAGCTCAGCCCTCAGTCTCCCACGTGGTCACATGGTCACACTGGCTTGTAAATTGAATAAAACCACAGCAGGCTGGAGACTGTCATCTCATTTACTGCCTTGCAGACCAACGCAGAGCATCGGCGCGTCTGCGGCATATACTTGGGGGCGGGTGGTGGGGGGGGGGGGTACTCTTTGTTTTCAGGGCTGTATGTCTGCAGGTTACTTTGCCTGCTGGGGGGCTGTTAAAGACTCAGAAAATTAGTGCCGTCTGTCGGATGAAAATTGCAGAGAAACCCTCGCCTACCGGCTCGCTCAACCACCCGCCCGCTCGCTCACTCAACCACGCGCCCGCGCTGCCTTTCTGCTTTTTCACACGGTTCTGACACAGAGCCGACCGTGAGCTACAGGCTTATTATTGGTAATTAACGGTTAGGCTCATTTAGAACTGACGCAAATTGAAGACTTTCAACTGCGACTGGTTACAATTAGCTAACCGTCGCTATTAGCGAGGGTTTGCTCCAGAGGCCCGGGGCCCCCACCAGCCAATCAGAGAGCAGCCAGCGGTGGACCGGTCCCTGCTCCCAGCGCTGTACTCCAGCAGGACTGGGATTCTGGTGGGCCATGCCATGCTGGAGACATGGCTCTCCTGAGAGTTGCTGTTACAGGGTAGGGAAGATGGCAGGAGGTTAGAATTCACTCCCCCAGGACAGAAAGAATAGAGCTGGCCGGACTGACTTCCATGGGCACGGAGCGTGACACAGACTGATGGTCGGGCCCAAAAGATCCATATAAGTCACCTGGGAAATTACTGTCGGTAAAATTGTATTGGGTTTCCCTGGTACGTAATGTACCGATACACTAAGGTGAGACAGCTATTGAAAACATCACTGGTTAGTTGTCTTGGATAAGACAGGATTGATACTCAGCAGGGGTGTGGCCGTGATCAGAATGGGTGGGAATGAGTGGGGGCGGGCTTGTCTTCAAAATGGGCGGGGTCGATGTAAGCAAAGGCGGGTTGTCGTCAGGATGGGCGGGGCCACATGATGACCATGGATGTTGGAATGCTGTATCATCCCACCCACATTAAATTTTCGGACTTAATGTGCTGAGACTGGGAGGCATTTTTTTATTATTATTTTGCCATCTAATGCACAGTGCTGTCAGTATCCAGAAGTCTAGTTACCACGGTGAGTAATGCAGCATCCTCTCTTATCTCACGTAATTTGGCGGTATGACACAGGGGCTGTGAATTACTGTCGCAACCATCAGGGACAGAAAATTGGCTGGAGAACTAGCCGTGTTTCTTCACCGCCATTTTGTGTCGGGAAATGGGGCATTTTACTGAAGTGTAGTCTGATTATCGTGTGAATAATTTAACAAAAAAAAAAAAACTTAAAATAAAAGCATTCACGTTCAGTGGGTCAGCCTACAGTGACTTAAAGCAGTGTTTCCCAAATCCTGGGAGGGAGCAAAAATGTGAACCAGCTGGGGCCCCCCCAAGGGCTGGATTTGGAAATACTGATCTAAAGCATCCGTTTACCTTGAAAGACTAAATGACGCGTTCAGTGGCATAAATGGACGCAAAATGTATGCAGAATAATTTACCGCCAAATGACTGTCGAGCAAGCGATGCAATACGGAAACAGGCCCAGCAGCTTGGGGGGATATTTTTCCAGCATGTAACCAGTCCAATGTGTATCTTTATGGTAAACTCGCCCCCTAGTGGCAGAGTAGAGTCAGGTCCTGAATCTGACCTTGGCACCTATGATGCTTTCCAATGGGTGGCTCTGAAAATCTACCATGTATACGGTTGTGGTCGACTGGTTGGCTGGAGCCTGTCAGCCACGTTCCGTCAGCCTCGGCCTACAGAGACTGGTATTCACTGCAGAGATGGCTGCTCAGAGATAATGGTCGAGGAAACCTGAGGGACAAATTTCCTTGTGTCTTCAAAATCTCTGTGTCTGTGGATTTTAGATTGGCCACAAAGCTGAAAATCTGCTCCCGCTTCCCAGTCCAGCACATCATTCTGTTATGTTGTTTTTTTTCCCACTCATTTCTCCCTCGTTAAGGTTGTAAGTAATCAGGAGACTGATGCGGTACATTAATTAAATCACAAAAAAAAAAACATCTGCCGGCGCTGAAGTTTCACTCATTGCTGGCATCAGATTCCGCCAACGTAGGACTGTTTTTGATTGTATATCTACAACTTTTATTTATATGTACTAATTAGTGTAGGGGGGCTTTCCTGTCTGGGACAGATTCAGCATTTTTCTTCACAATAAAGCTATATTTAACTATAAACCTATTATTTTATCTTGTTTAAAACAAAATACTTCTATTTAGATTCTGTTCATTTTAGCTTTACTTAATTTAATCACAGAAATAGGGACTGAATATGTCAAGAAACCTAATTATTTTTTCAAATATTTCCAATTTTTTTTTTTCTAATTTAAATTTTTTGCTGAAAAGCTGTAAACCATTAGATCATTGGTCAGAGCGCTGAGAGGGATGCTGTGCCCCGTGGCCAAGGCCCTTAATGCAAACCCTAATTTTGCAGAATTATGCAGTCGCCATAACAACAAAGTAGTGTCGCTCAAGATTTGAATGAAAGTGCACAGTCGCCCTGTTACACATCACTTCCTGTGAGACTGCGAGCGAAACCTGATCCTAAAATGCTATGCAGCTGTAGTCCTGAATCGCACATCCCCGCCCTATTGCCCCAGGTATGGAGTGGGGTTGTTCAGCCCGTTGCCATGGCAACAGACGTGCCACAGTCCGCAGTGTCTCCCCGGTAGGGAATGACCCCAGCAGGAAGGTGACAGTCAGATCCGGCCGTGGTGTTTCCACACCGCCGGGCACCTCTCAGTGAGAAAATTATTATTTTTTTTGTAATCATCTTTTAATCATTAATTTCAACGTACTCAAAGTTATTAATCATCCTTCAGCTCATCGTGCCCTTTTCATGGACGGTAGAACGTTATCATCGTCCAGTTAGGTACCTGTAGTAAAGCAGCCCTCTCCGTCTCATCCTCAGACATAGTTTGGCTGTTTTGTACCGCAAATGTCCTTTTAAAATGATTATGTCTTCTAAAATACTGAATTAACCCATACTAATATCCTTGCATTTTAAATTTTCTTCTTTTCCGTTTCATTTTCATCCGTAGCTTTAAAAACGAAGTTACCGTGGAACATAAACAGCGGAGAGGAAAACGGAAAATCTCCAAATAGCGTACTTAAGATTTAATTAATTATAGCTTTCTGTAAAACAAGTTCTAACAGGTTTCCTCCATGCTTATTTTTGTCATTATGGATGAAAAAAATCTCTGTTACCCTGTACGTGAGCACGCATGTTGAAAATTTACACCTTGCGATGATCTGGGAAATTAATTGCCGTACTATCTGTGTTTAATTCAGTGGAAAACTGGTTAGTTATGTAGGGGAATTGGAATGTAATGAGTGAACTTGGCCACTATATTACTAAATGATGAAGAGCCTCACATACAGTAAATAAAATATTTCATATTTATCTAAACAGGCCTACGCACAGTAAGCTATTTAAAACTGCCTTTTAGAAAAAGTCACCATGGGAAAAAAAAACAGGGATTCCTCAGCTGTCATGAAGATAAATGTATTTAATTTTCTTCATTTGGCAATGTCGTTACAGAGGTATTGTGATGACACCTTTCTGCAGAATAGCAGATACGACCCCAAACTTAATGTAGTGCTTCCTATTCTGAGCTCCAGCCGTAGGCGTGAAGAAAGCTAGCTTCAGGCGGCAGTTGTTGCTGCCCATACAAATGCATTTAAATCCCTGTTTTCCGCGAGGACATGGAGGCTTGGACTCTTACACGGGTAGCGACGCCCCCACTGCCTCTCCTTACATCTGTCCTCCTCCCTCCCCTTGTTTCACCGGCTCTCCGATGTCTTTAACTCCAGCTGGAAATATCTATTCGCGTGTCTCCGGACGGCTTTAACTGTGTGGCCGTAGCCCCCGGCCGCTTCCCCCTGGAGGTAAGACCTGGCCTGAAGTCCCATCACTGCAGTGGACGACCGTAACGCTGTTTGTCGCTCGCTCACCACCACTAACACCAGAGTGGTTTGCAAATGCCAGGCTGATCTTTGGCTTTGAGATTCCTGATTTCTGCACACACAATGAACTGTTAACTCTGGCGCAGCAATGTCCATTTCGGAATTTTTATTACTTTAAATGCATATAGATGCATGACTTATGTATTTTTTGTTATATAAAACCCTGCACTGTTATCTGCTTAAAAACACCATTTGACCCCGCCCCCCACCCCCCCCACACAACACACACCAACACACCAACCAAGAAAAAAACCAAATTAAAAACAACATAAGAAAAGAAAAAAAATGA
>JAABNY020000111.1:969928-995238 GCA_015164015.2 Brevimyrus niger | reverse complement strand
CAGTTATAACTAGATGCACAGTTTTCTTAATTTATTATAATTTGCAAAATATATTGCCTGAGATGCAGGCATTGGGGTGGGAAAGCAAGGCTTCAATCTGTGGTACACAGATGGAGGATGAAAAGCACAGCGACGAGGACCTGGAGGAGGCAGAGGCTGATGAGGAGTTGGAGCGCAGGGTGGAGGCCATGCTGCTTGATGAATTCCCCCCTGAGGAAGAGGGTGAGGATGAGGAAGAAGAGACGGAGGCCAGCGCCAAGGAACGCTTGGAAATGGAGATAGGAGACTGCTTTGAGACGGACCACACTAACCTTCAGAAGATCATGGTAGTGGCATACTTTTATCTTCAGTACAACCCTTGAGTTTAATAATTTTATTATTAAAAATGGATCTTTATTTTTTTGGGAGTAGGTGGCCCTATAGTTTCATTCCTTCAGGGTTATGCATGCTTGAGTGAGTGCAGAAGTGGATAGTTCCGATCCAGAAAGTAAAAATCCAGACCAGGATTTTGTTTCGACCAACCAGTCTGGCTGTCTGAGTCTTAGCTTTAAGATCATTATGAAAGCAGAGTCCATTTCCTTAAGTATGACGTAGAATTCCTGGCATTTTCAGGAAGCTTTGAGAGATGTCCAGATCCCAGAGATTGCGATCAGGGCCGGCAGGACACCCCAGATCGTGCGCCGTCAGCTTCATGACCAGCTGGGGGCGCTGGTGGAGAAGCGCGAGGCGCTGTTTGAGAGGTGCCAGCCACTGAGCTGCTCACTCGCTCACAGGATGCTTCGTTTGTCTTACAAGTTCTACAGCGCCTTTGGGTACTGGGACCCCGTCATGGTGAGCTTTACCGTGTTTGTCCTGTCATGTCCTGTCCTCTAACCCACGTGACCATGGGAGGTTTATGTACGTGAAAATGTTCTGAGGGTAGAATGAAAAATGATTGGTTCTGAGAGGTAACCAATCAGATTGTAGTTTAAGTGGGTCCAAGCAACCAGAGAAGGTGGGATTAACCAATCAGATGTCTTTGTCCTGCCTCCTCTATTTGTTTGGACCTACATAATCTATAATGTCTTTGGTTATCGTTCTGAACCAATCATTTTTCATTCTGCCCACAGAACATTTTTCTGTAAGTAAAACTCTCAGAAGCCCATTTAAGGATTACACTGTTTACCATAATCATTCTTGTCACTTTGTGGTCTATAAACCAAGATTCTATTTATCAAAGCATATTAAAGCTGATATCTGAACCACGGTGTTAAATCCACATCTTCAAGTATGACTCTTGTGAAGTTGAACTGAAGTGTTCCTTCCTCATTTCCTGTGTGGCCTGTAACATAGAGGTCTCTCTCATCTGGCAGTTGAGTGAAGGCGACCTGATCCAGCCTGCGCGGGGACCCTTGGACCCTAGCTTTCCTGTGCTCTTCCACCAGTTCATTTATTTCTTTGCTTCCAAAGTGACTCGCAGAAAATTTATGTTCAACCCCATTAAATACTTGAGGCAACCCAAGCCCAGGCCACCGCTGCCAATCAGAATGGCCATCACTGGCCCCCCAAAATCAGGAAAATCCACAGGTGAATTTCTCATTTCATTAAGTCAATATCAGAAAAGGCTTTTAACACTCATTGGTGTAGCTGTTACACTGCACTGGAGTAATCAGCTAGTCTTACGCTGAGTATAAAACTTGTGTTATTTTTAGTGGCTAGGAAGTTTGCCAGTGAGTTTGGCATCCAGCGGCTGTCTATCGGAGATGCCATGAGATCCGTGCTGACCAATCGACGGCAGACTGAGCTTGCTGCCCACATGCTATCGTACCTGCACCAGGGTCTTGCCGTGCCCGACAAACTGGCCGTCCAGTGCCTGGAGGTGGCCCTCATGAGCCTCGTCTGCAGCACCAGGGGGTACCTGACCCTCTGCTATCTGCTTTTCATGCATGCATTACAACCTGGTTAATTAATGGATTCATTCACTAATTCATTCCATTTCCATTATTTGAGTTGGACAACACTCCATGTTTCTTATATAGCCTGGAGTCTCACACTTGATTTATTTAAAGCATGGTTTAATAGTCTCTGAGGAACTGGGATATTTTTATTGCATGGGGTGTCATTGTGAAGCATTTATGCTCTATTTAACACTGCCCACTTTGTCCTCTGGATGGAGGTAAAACACATGTTTTTCCATTCCATTCTCCCAGCCCTAATGGACATTGTTTTTGTGTTTACGTGTATATACTCTACAAGTATTGTATGTGCAAATATCTACACTTCATCATGTTGCTGGTTAGAAAGGCATATAGAACAATGCAGTACAGGGCTGGGCTGGAAACTGGATCTTCATATGGGGAAAACAAGAGAGAGAACAGGGTGTGTTGGGAACCAGACTGACAGCAAACGATAGCGATAGACAAAGTGAAAATTCCCCTCCTCGCGGGTTTGAAATGAAAGGCCAAACAGATGGGGTGGGGAGAGGGAGGGGCAAGGCCTGCTCTCGGATGTGGCACCAGTTTGTGAGGTTGGCAGTTTTGGTGCTTGATCCAGATCACTTTGTAAGTAGTAGCCATCACACTGGATAAAGGACAGGTAGACATTATCCATTCTTTGAAGGTGAGGCCTAACCCATCCACAGGTTTATCCTCGATGGCTTCCCCGTGACCAAGGGACAGGTCGAGCTCATGGAGAGCCGAGGCATCGTCCCGTACAGGGTGGCTGAGCTGCAGGTGGACACCCAAGAGTCTCTGCGGAGGGGCCTAGTGGACCAGGTGAAAACACCAAGGTGATGGAGCGCCCAGGCTGTGGTCCCCGTCAACCCTTCTCCAGTTTCCCATCTCAGCATGTTTTTATACTAGAACTGTATTCTTTTCCTAAAAGCATTATGCTATCGATTTCAAATAGCTAAACTTAAATTACTTTCCTAGTGGAATCTTCCCCCATATAGTAGTGTAGAGCAGTCTTTGTGGTGGGTGGGGGGGGGTGTTCTGACTGGCCTCGTCGGTCCTCCCCGTTTCCCCTCTGCAGGCCCTACGTGATGCACGACGGCCCCCAGGCCCTCAGTGTCCGCGGCTCCTGCTACAGGCGGGAGGTGGAGCCGGTCAGACAGCACTACCGGGAGCAGCACCGGAACTGGGTGCTCGTGGATGGGCACAAGAGCAAGTGGTGGGTGTGGTGCAAAGTCCTGGAGGAGGCGCAGGCGAGCGTGAAGCACATCCAGGGCTACCTGGAGAGGAAGCGGCAAGGTGAGGGGCGCTCGACCTCATTCGGCCAGATTAGACCAACATCTGGGTTTAACTCCTCAGTGTGTCAGCTTACAGTTCTGTGTTCTTGTGCAGTTTTTCACTAGTACAATGCAATCAATAACTACTTTTTCATTATTGTTCTTTTTTTGCATTGTTAAATTTATTTTTTAGGGCAGCATGGTGGTGATATGCTATTAGGCTGATTTTTACACCCTGCTTTTAGCAAGCAAGCCCACTCCTTTGTCCATAATGTTAGCATGCCCAGGGTGGAGAGGGGGGGGGGGCACAGCCAGGTGACTTTGGACCCCCAGAGGTTTTTCTTTTTTATTCTTCCTGTTCGAGAGTTTTTGGTTCCTCTCTTCTGTTGACATCTGGCTTTCTTTGTTTCATTTCTTTACTTGTTTAAAAGATGTAGGAATGTATTTCAACACACCGATGTAAAGCGTCTCGAGGAAACTATTTTGAAAGGCACCTTTTAAAATAAATTGAATTAATTTTCCCTGTAGTGTAAGATTGTGTATGACTGTGTGTATGAGAATGGGTGTAGCCCAACCTTATGGTCTGTCCTTCTTGGGATAGGCTCAAGGCAGACCTGCATTTATAAGAGTGCCTTGTACTGTGCACCCTCAGGTGGAAGCCATTCAGTCCATGACTTCCACACGGTTGTACGGATCGTGCCCCCCCACTCATGTCAGATGCACTCTTAGTGATTTTGTTCTCGGACCCGGCACTGACTCCAGGCGACTGAGAGACCATGACTAGGATAAGTAGTTTGAAGACAGACGCATAGTTATATTTATCAGAAATTGTCCTTGTTCTGAACGGCCTGCAATCAAAAGACAATGAGTGGGTAGCTTAAAAAATTGACACAAAGCATTAAAAGTGGACAGGTGAAGTACAGGTCATACTGTAACTGAACACTACTGAGCATCGACGCTACATGTGCTGCATGTGGCCCAGACAGAGCACCGTCATTCAGGAAGTGGCTGAACACACTGAGGGTCCGAGGGTTTATGGTCTCCGCTTCTGAACCTAATCATACGCATTTAACTTTCATCACCGTGGAGAAAACCATTGTGCGCTCCTGCTCCACTACTGCTTACACTTCTACCCGGCCGTTCGTTAAAGCTCAGCCTCGCTGCACTTATGCCTGGTCGACTCCATCACAGCATGAATGTTTGCAATGTGCTATTTGTAGGTTTCGCAGGTCCCTCTGCTTAATGGCACTAGGCTAACAGCGTGACTATGATACAGTTGTAATGATTTGGTGCCGTTCTCCATCGACTGCTCCTTGGGAGAGGTGAGTGTGTCCTTGCGGTAGCTTTGCCAGGCAGTACTCTGCTGTTTTTCTCTTCCTAGGCCGGGCAGCCTGCATCGACCGGCTCCTCGTAACCCCCGCACAGCTGCAGGCCAGGCTTGGGGAGTTCGGCCAGTACTGCCCAGTCAGCCTGGCCCTCCGCGCTGAGCTGGTAGACTGCTCCCACATACCCACCCTGGAGCTGGTGGCCGAGTTCCAGGGGCGCTACTACAAAATGGCCTCCAAGGATTTCCTGGAGGTGCATCCTACATCCATAAAGTCACATCCTTCAATCATATAAGTTAGGCCAGCAACAGATATATAAAAAGAAACAAAACGCAGTAAAGTCCAAAGGTCTTAGAGGTAAAATAAAATATTTAAAGCCGTTTACCTGGGTAGTAAGTATATATTTTCCCAGGAAAAAAAACACAATTAAACATTAGAACATTCAGTGCGCAATTTAAGAGAAATGCAATAAAACCAGACAAGAATTACTTCTGTTCTTTAAAAAGTTACTGATATCTTGTTGGATGGCTATATGAACACCGCTTTAGTTCCCAAACCTCTCCTCAGGGGCACCTTAGCCACTCCACGGCTTCAATTAATTACTTAGCTGAAAAAAATCAATGAGGTACTGATTGGCCATATGAGGCGCTAGTAGTAGAATAAATAAAAAAATACAATAAAAGGTATACTGGGTGGTGTATGTAAAATCACAGGTGACTTCAGGGGAGGTTTTGAAAGACTTTGACAGACATACAAACATGAAGATGATTTCAACATCCCAGACGTGTAGATTATTTCTGTGTTGCGTTGATCAGTCCAGGACCATATCTGTATGTCTGCACGACGTCCAAGCACTGGGCCTGATTTACACGTCTGACTACGGCCCCTCTTGGACCTAGATATGCATTTCAGTTTTTGAATAGGCCAGGATTTTTTTTTCTGTCAGTGGAAGTGCAAAACAAGTGCCGGAAATTGACATGTGATTATTTTCCCTTAAATTACGTCGTCGTTAACGCCAGTTTGCAGTACGTAGGCGGTTGCCTGTTGTGGCATTAAGTTCATATCGCTGTCATTAGTGTACTGTCCAAATATTTGGACAAAACGTCATAAAAAGATGTCATAAAGCTTTCATTCTGCCTCCTAAGGGGACATATTTTCAACGTGCTTCAAAAAGTATCTTTGTACTGTGGGATCATTTTTTTTGACTGGCAAAAACTTTTGTACAGTGCTGTTTGACACCCGTTACGTAACTTCATGAATTCAAACATAGCAAAGCTAGTTTTATACATTGTTTTCCTGTTTACCTTACTTGTGTTGTCGTGGTGGCAGCAACTCTACTGAATTTCAACTTGCTTTTTACTTGCAAAAGAAATTCCTTGCGACACCGGAGCGGTACGTGACTCCAGGATGCCCTCGAGAGATTCCTCCCACTCACCTGCTGCCGAAGCGACTGACAGCGCTGCAACTCAAAGCCAGATTCCCCCAGCAGGCAGAGATGAAAGGTTACTGCCCTGTCACCTACTTGGATGGGCGGCAGAGGTATGCCACAAGGGGGCGCACTTCCGGAGATTCTGTGACCACTAATGATTTTAATGAGCAAGAAACAGCTGAGAGTGACATTAAAATGGTTGATCCCAAAGAGTGAATTTTTATATTAAAGTGAAAGGCTACTTTTCTCATCTGAAATCTCAGTTAATGTGAACTGCATCAGTAAATTTCCTTTGTACAGATTTGTAGCATACTGTCATATGACCGTAGGAACGATTGATTTCATCCATCGATATTTCAGCCACTTATCTAGTGCAGAGAGCTTATCCTAACAGCAAAAGTCACGAGGCAGGGGTAGCCTCTGGACAGAATTAAACTGCAGGAAGAATCCAGAGCATCCACAGTAGAACACGTAATCTCCAACACACGTAGAGCAGAGGTGACATTCGAACCCGCAACCCTGCACACGTGTGGCAGCAGTGCTACTTATTGCACCACGATTGACTGATTAAGTCTTATCACAACACTCCTCTGAAGGTGGGTGGTTGAAAATACTTGTTTGCAGGGGGAAAGAAAGCAACAACCTAACCAACTAAGTATCAGGATCTGTTACAATAACTTTACAATAACTGTTTTAATAATTACTCTTCTGATCATTTAAACTTTTCATAGATTTAACTATCTATCCTTCTATCTGGGATTTTTCCCCAGGTACGAGGCACTAGTGCGAGGACACCCAGACTATGCTGCTGAATATAGGGAAAGGATCTATATTTTTGCAGATGAGGAAAAATTACAGAATTTTTTAAGGTAAAGATACAGCATTTTGGCCTTGTGGTACACATACTCGACGTGGGGAAGAGTCCATCCGACCCTATGCCAACCATGAGAAACCTTCTCAACAGATCACCTGAGACCTACTGGGACCAGAAGCTTCCACACAAACTTCCACCCATTGAAGCACCAATAACGCTCACCTCCCTCCCAATGCTGGGCTACTTGGAACAGGTAAAGTCTTGCTTGCTGAAAATCCTAAGCTATCACGCTAAGCAAGGTCAATGAAATAAGCCAATGTTATCTCACTTATTGCAGTTTTAGCTAGTTTTATATACTGTCCTTGTCTACAGAGTCACAAAAACTTCAAATTGGTTTATCTGTTCATTACATTATGTTATAAAACTGTTTACCTGCAGTACTAATATTAATATAGGAAGAGAAATTACCCTGAACCCTGAGGGCTATATAATGCATAAAGCCAAAGGATTATATGACAACACCATTTTATGCTTTTTTAAAATCTTCTGATCATTAGATTCCAAAGGTAATAACTTCGTTACATTGCCTGTTTGAGCACTCTGTGTTTGGCTAAATCTAGAAATGCACCTTTTGTATACTATTCTTTTTATAATGTTATTTGTGCTATATTAACAGGGTGTTGCTACTGCAATAATAACAGCAATGACTGCCGTTGGATGTTTTAAACCAAAGTATCCTTATCTGAGTGCCGAAAGATCAGCTCTGCTCTATGTGGCATATCATCTGAAAGGTATGCAGATCGATGTGGTATCAGGGAAAGTCGCACGACTGCGTGTGTATATCCCAAGTCTGGTTTCATGGCTATATTCCAAAAGCACGTCGCTCTCAAAATCTTGTCGTTGTCGTCTAGCCTTCAATCCCAGGAACTCTGACTGCGTTCGCAAGAAGTACAAAAAGAAACTGGAGTGCTTTGAAGACGGCTGTGAGCTTATATCATACCTTGGATCAACCATGACACAGGAGTACACGCAGGCCCATGAGCGGCCTTTCGGCTTCACCCGCAAGCTTCACCGCTTCCTGGCACTGAAGCACGTCAGAGTTACGGCCGAGGGCATTGTGTAAACCGGCTGAGTCACAGTCACACTGGAGGAGATATTAGAGTTAGTCTTGAGAGTAACATAAAGATCGCACAGTTTACTTGATTTAAGAATCACATTCCACTCTGTTACTCAATAAAGTGAGCAGAAATTTTCATGTGACTGACAATAAATTATTTAGTTGCTTTATAGACAAATTTCTAGTTTTGTATCTCTGCTTTGTAGTCATGTCATGAGGGGATTTCATCCTAAAAAGTACAAAAGTAGTTGAAAAAAAACAGCTGTTTGTGTTAGAAATTAAAAATTTGGATCCAACACCTGCTGCTCTTATTTCCAGCAAACATGGAAATGTTCAGTTAACATTGGTCTAGGGTTTTCCTATGGTTAGATTTACAAAAATCTCCTTATAACATTTAGAAAATGCTTGCTGTGGTTTATTATGCATCAGAACGTTCCCCAAATGTTCCTGTGACGTATAAAGAACATAAGATGAATGCCGTCATGTGGTTTTTCAAAGGTTTCTTGTATTGTAATGGTCAGGGGAATATCCCCCCACAACTAACTGGAACGTTGTCCAAAGGTTATCGAGAGGTCCCACCTTGCAAACATTAGGAAAATGTTCCATAAACCAAAACAGGCAACTAAGTAAAACATTATATTTAAGTTTTTAAAAAAACTTTTCTGGCTAATCACAGGACAACCAAACAAACCTTCAGATAACATTTCTGTAACCAAAAAAAAAATGTTTCTGTAATGTTTTGAGAACCAAAAAAAAATTATTTGGATAACAGTGTGTTGGGGCTAGTGAACACTGTGACCTCAAACATGGACTGGGACATTAAGCTGTGGGTTTTGCATCAAATCTGATTCAACCGATTCATTTCAAAGTACAGTTTAAGGACCAAAGTATTGGGACACACCTCTCAATCATTGAACACATGTGTTTTATTCAAACCCATTGCCACAGATATAAAGAGTCAAACACCTAACCATTCAGTCAGGTTTACAAACATTTGTAAAAGAATGGGTCATTCTGAAGAGTTCAGTGGATTCAAGACACCACCTTTGCAGTGTCTTCATCAGACATCAGTGTCTGACCTCACAAATGCTCTCCTGGATAAACGAGAAAAAAATCCCACATACACCTTCCATAATCTTGTGGAAAGCCTTCCCAGAAGAGTGGCAGCTGTTATAGCAGCAAAGGGGGGACCAATTCCATATTAATGCCTATGGATTTAGAATGGGACGCCATAAAACTTCCTATAGGAGTAATGGCCAGGTGTCACAATACCTGTCCAAATAGTGTAAAACCATTTAAAACGTTATCTGTTTTTTTGCTTCATAAATAATAAATTGGCATTCAAAATAAGCATTATGTGATATTTTGTTTTATGTACTTTATGCATATATCATTTACCTGTTTAGTTTACTACGAATTAGGCGGCCACCTAATAGTGGAAATCAATCAGACCAGTACACAGGTGCAGCCAATTGTCGCGTTGAACACACAAGTATTAATCAGCCATTAGGCATATTCAAAGAAATATTTTCCCAAAAAACACAAAAATACATACTTTATCTAGTAATACAATACCTTGTCGTTGATTCAACCCCGATGCCTTTAATTTAACCTCACAGCTCATAACTCGCTGCTGCATTCCCATTGGATACAACAATTGCGTCACACCGCTTCGCGTGTTCGTTGACATGGCAATAACGGTAGATACGGTTGGAAAACAAACTTACAGAACAGAGAACAAACATGACTTCAAAAATACAGTTGGAGATTGTTGGTCTTTCAAAAGATCCAACATTTCAAATTGCAAAATGCACAGCTGAGGTAAAACGTTTTTTTTTTTTTTTATTGAGAAAGCAGCTTGTTTTCCAATAATTTAGACGTACATCTCCAAATAAATCCCTATAATTCCAAACACTGCAGTGTCAGATTAATTACAGGTGCTTTTTGACCGAGTCATCTTGGTATGTTGAAGCTTAATTCACTAGAAGTTAGCAATGTGTCTACACAAATTAGCAGGACACGACTCAGTACATCAACCACAAAGCCAACATAGTATGGTGTAACGGTAAATTTTGACAATCAATGTATTCGACAGGAACTGAAACAGCGGTTTCCCTCGTCTTTCGAGGACGCAATAATTCGCCCATTATTGGAATTTGACTGGCATGCGTATTTAACTATGAAAAAACAGGTAGGTCATTCAGAGCTCATATTGTATGAATTGTATCAAATGTGTTTATTCGGTAAATGATTTCTTTAGAAAATAAAATCACTAGTATTATTTGTTTTCAGATTTGTGTTGAAGGTTTTTAGAGTGCTCCGTACGTATTACTGACTGTATTTTCGTATCTCGTTTTTTTGCACCAACTTTTAGTTCTACTTAGTTCAAAATGCATTCACGACACTATATATTTAACGCTGAATAATATTACATTTAAACCGTTTCACTAGTTCGCTTGTTTGGCATGACATGGCTGTTGCAAATATAAGGGAATTAGTGATCAAAATAAAAAATATTATTTACATGCTGTCCAGGCTGATTGAGAATGACTGTCGATTTCTGGCTATGATCCATGCAACTATCAAATAACATTAATTAATGTTATGATTTAAAAAATTAAGGTACATTGTACTTCCTTAGCAGAATAAATATTTATAAATAACAAGAAATATTACATTCCAACTGGACATTTGTTTTGGGATTTCGTTTATTTCTGTAATCTGCCTATAACTTGTTTATGGAAATTTCAGTAAAATAATATGCTTTTTTTTAAACAGGAGCTAAAAGGTGAAGTGTGGGGGTTCAAAGGCTCTGTTATGTGTTTTGAGAATGGCAGACTACTTGGAAATGAAGAAGACTTCTCATTTTGGGCAGAGAAACAATGGAGTTTTACCTCTTCCCACCCACAAGAGCTGTGCCTCGCACTTTCTGAAGACTACTTCTCCAAGCAATTGCAAGGCACTGGGGCAAGTCCTCATTTTTAAAATGATTTCCCTTGTCAACCCATGCTTTGGAACGCAATGTAGAATTGCAATATGAATAACATAACTTGGAACCCAGATAAAATCTTGTAATCGAAGCACAGTAAGGCTCATTATAGGTTTTTATCTAGTTTGCTGATCTATGCAGTCATCACTTTCTATTTGCAGTTCCGCAACGACATTTTTTGCAGTACCAGTTTTAAACATCCAGATCTTAGTCACCTGTTCCACCGACTGTGCACCATCTCCTCTCTCCCCACTTGCAGCACACGTTTGTGTACATGGACATTGAAATCAGTGAGAAACCTGCTGGTAGATTACTGATTGAGGTAAGAAGACAGCCAACAAGGAAATCACAGCTGCACCCAGGAGCTGAAGTAAAGTAACATCAGTTGTCTTCCTTCAGCTGTTTTCAGTTCTTTGTCCAAAGACATGCAAGAACTTCCAAGCACTCTGTACTGGAGAGGAAGGATTATCCTACAAGGGCTCACTATTCCACCGAATCGTCCCCAATGGCTGGATCCAGGGTGGAGGTGGGTTAAAGATCCTAGTAATGAATATACTCTGCATACTCTGTCCTCATTCTCTTCACTACATCCTGTTGGTGAATCTCAATATTCTCACTGCTTCTCCTGCTGAGGATCACAGTTGTTCTTCCATTTTTTATGGTCATAAAAATACCCAGTCAACAGTTGTGCCTTCAGAAGCTGTGTGTACAGGTTTAAACCCTGTCCTGCTGTATGCTTGACACTTATGAACGTTTTATAGAAAATAAACGTATGTCATTTTGGATAAAAGTGTCTGCCATGCAGCTTTGCAATTTAAACGTAAATTTTGATTCAGTTTTTAAAAAGCTTGGTGTATTTGGAATGAAATGTCATGAATGAAAGGGAAATTGTTATTCTGTATTAGACCTCTCTCTGTAATTGGTAATGTATGTTTGAGTGTATATATAAATATATATATATATATTTTTTAAAAAAATTTTTCCTGAAAATGCCTTCTTTCAGATATCTCACTGGGGAGCAGAGGAAATGGCGGCGAGTCTATTTACGGGCCAACATTCGAAGGTAAAGTAATGTATTTTATTCCTCTGTCAGTTTATTTTATTGCCTCGTTCTGAGGTTCTGTTGAGCACAGTGACCACAACAGGGACGTGCCCCCATGAATACAGATGTGCTTCAGGGTTCAGTCAAATTCTCCCTCTTCAGCCTTTTTGTCATTATTGGAACAGAAGCAGAAAGGAAGTGGGAGCGATTCCTGATGAATCAACCTTTGTTTATCATTATGGAACAATCTCAGACTGTCTGGGGGAAAAATGTATGGACAGGACTCTGACTTGAAATTGCGGTTTCCTCTCATAGATGAAAGCTTTGCCGTGGCTCACTGTAAGAGGGGCATTCTGGGAATGGCAAATCAGGGCCCTCACACCAATGGCTCTCAGTTTTACATCACTCTGCAGCCTGCACCTTGGATGGATAGGAAATATGTGGCTTTTGGGTATGTAAATTCTCCATATAAAACCTCCAATGCAACAGAATTACATCTGTAGCTTCCCATCTGTACAGCTGCATATTTCACTGTGGTAGAGAGTATCATCAGAGTGGCACAACTGTGTGTTATGGTCACCTCCAAAACACATCTGTTAGAAATATGGCTAATGCTTGTTAAATGGCATAAGTGAGCTGTAAAGTAAATGCTAATTATGCTGTTCAGCAAGAATGATGACTGTCCCTCCTACCTTACAGTCAAGTCATTGAAGGCACTGAGGTCCTGAAGAAAATGGAGGTAATGTCCACATACAATGAGAGGCCAATACAGCCTTGTACAGTCAAAGACTGTGGAATATTTTTACCTTGATATGAACCTTAAGTGTTTGAGTTTCTACCCACTTTCATGTAGTAAAATTTAAGGTTGACCTGATTGTCTGTTACATGAGCAGTCAGTGTGCACCCACCCTGTATCACCCAACTATATATACCATTTACAGAAAAGTTGGGAAATTTTCCAAAACATAATAAAAACAAAAACCTGTGCTTTGTTAATTCACATAAACCTTTATTTAACTGACAAAAGTACAAAGACAAATTCCCAGTATTTTTACTGAATATAAACACAGTCAGAATTTGATGCCTGCAACACACTAGGCAAAAGCTGAGACAGTTAATATAAGACTGAAAAGTGCTCGGAATGTTCTGGTAACACTGGTTTGGAAGGCCTCACATTAAGCAGGCTAACTGGTAACAGGTAAGGTATTATGATTGGGTCAAAGTAGCATCCATCAAAGGCTCAGTCTCTGAAAGCAAGGATGAGTCGTGGCTAACCCCTTGGTGCCGAAATTTGTGAGAGTATTGTTAGTCCGTTCAAAGGGGACATTTATCAATGCAAGAATACATAGAATTTAGGTCTTTCAAAATCTGTGATACATAATATTATGAAAAGATTCTGGGAATTCAGTGTCATCTCTGTGCATATGATACATAGCTTTAACTGTTGTGAATAAAAATAGAACAGCGAAGGAAACTAGTGACACTGGTATGTGTTATGCGCACCATGGTCTGTGACACACTCCTAAGAGTGTGGAAGTTTGGAATATTTGCATTTAGAGCAGGACAATGTCACACCTTTGATGTTTATTTCACTTCATTTTATTCTACAAACTTCCTTTGGGGAGTGGTGGCTGTGGGCAATGGTGGGTTAAAGGTTAGAGAACCGTACTTGTAATTGAAAGATTGCAGGTTTGAATTCCCGACCAACAAGGTACCACCCCTAAGCACTGCTCCCCGGACGCTGAATTAGCTGCCGCCTGCTGTGTCACGACATCGCATATGGGTCAAATGCAGAGAACACATTTTGTTGTTGTGCGCGGTGTGATGTGGTGTGTCAACAATGACCACTGAATTCTAATTCTAAAATTCTTATTTGTACAAAAACGTACACATCGAAACAACCGCTAGACTGATTATTGTCACGTCCAGTATCCCATGTTCTGAATGGATTGATTTAATCAGATTCTTTACTGCCACTGACCAAGGCAGCGACCTGACCAGTGGTAAATATTATTGGCACAGGTCGCTACTGTTGGAAACACCCTGACAATAGACAATTAACAATTAGAACATAATAAATTTACAAAGGAGAGTAGGCCATTCAGCCAATCAAGCTCGTTTGGGGAGAACTTAACTAATAGCTCAGAGTTGTTAAAATTTTATCTAGCTCTGATTTAAAGGAGCCCAGGGTTTTAGCTTGCGCTACACTAGCAGGAAGACTATTCCATACTCTAACTACATGCTGTGTAAAGAAGTGTTTTCTCAAATTCAGTTTAAAATGTTCTCATGCTAATTTCCACCTATGGCCACGAGTTCTAGTATTTAAACTAATATTAAACTAGCCATTTGGCTGAACAGCATCGAGACCTGTTAGAATCTTATTTAACTGGATCATGTCCCCCCTTGGTGTCCTTTGCGTGAGGTTGAACAGATTCAGCTCAGATTCCTCATAAAACATTCCTCTAAGACCAGGAATCATTCTCATAGCCCTATGTTGAGCCTTTTCCGAGGCAGCAATGTCCTTTTTAAGACATGGTGACCAAACCTCCACACAATATTCTAGGTGGGGTCTTACCAAGAAATTGCATAATCTTAGCATCATCTCCCTTGACTTAAACTCCACACACCTAGAGATGTAACCCAACATCCTATTGGAATTTTTAATTCCTTCCCCACACTGGTAAGAGTGGGACATGGAAGCATCAACATACACACCGAGGTCTTTCTGATAATCAGCCACCTTTATTTCAGTGGAACCCATAAAATATCTGTACTTTATATTTCTGCTCCCTGGATGGATTACCTTTCATTTATCTACAATAAATTTCATCTGCCAGGCATCAGCCCAGTCTCAAATTAAATTAAAATACCGTTGTAGCCTCTTTGCTGCTAGATCAGTATCTGCTACACCATCCATCTCAGTGTCGTCTGCAAATGTAACCAGTTTACGGTATGTATTGGTGTCAATATCATTAATGTAAATTAGGAACAATAATGGTCCTAAAATTGAACCCTGCGGTGCCCCACTATGAACGAAGGCCCACTGCGACATTATGCCTCTAATAACTACTCGCTGCTTCCTGTCTGTTATGTTAGGACATAACAGGGACAGAATAAATACAAGACACAAGATAAACAATAATTATGTATCAAGAACAACAGCTTGTGGTAATTCAAGTAGTGCATCATAAATCTATATATCTAGTACAATCTTCATTTCATTCTAATATGATTTACAATTGCGGTGCTGAAAAAAAATATGAATGTTGATAAAACAGTAGTAAAATCTACAACAAACATATTGATACTGGTGATATTTTGGTGGAAATTACGAGTGTGCCGAGAAAGATGTACCTAGGCTTGTTCAAACAACAATATATCAGTCATATATCTTATTTATAACATAATTATGACGCAACAGAAATTTAAGTAATTAAACTTTATTCTATTTGGAAACTTTAGAAACTACAAACGTGGCGTTTACATCTTTTTGGTATGTAACTATGGTCGGGTTTTATTACACTTTTTGATCCGAGGTGATTATCAGATTAACCTGCACCACTTCCCGAGCAGCAACACGCACTAAAAGCTAGGTCCAAGCAGGCTCCGGCGGCAGAGCACCTATCTCACCTCCTCCTCGTGTAAAAAAAAAAGCCACATGACCTGCAGAGCAGGAAGTGGAGCCGCAGAAAACCCGTATACCTCGAGCTAGCGGGACCTTCCGTTCACTTTCCGGCGCTCCGCGAGACTCGCAAGATAGGAAGAAGCAGCGAAATGTGCCGGCGGCTCGTGCTCTTAACGTTGGCGCTCGCGGCGCTCGGATGGGCGACAGCCAACGAAGCGGGTAAGGCCGGGGCGGCTCTGCCGTGTTGTGCGCCCCGCTTTACTCAAACACTCCGAATATATTTTAAAAACAAACGAGTCTGTTCGGTTTCTCTCTTCTTCTTTTCTCACTAACGGAGAGACTTCCGTACATTTACTTTGACGTTGTTTACAGGGGAAAGGCACCCAGTTCCAGTGGCTGTCTACTGAAAACGGTTTCAATAACTTGGCTAAATAGCCCAATAACTAGAGCCGAACACCCGCAGCAAACAGAGGCCGGTTGGTTGACCGACTGTTTGCCTGCTAGCTGGCTAGCCGATAATACGTAAGGATGTTTGTCGATGCCATCGCGTGTTGGAAGACTGTAAAATATTGCTGTGTGATTAATTGCCTCCAGGGCTTGGCTGCTGTTCGTGCGTCATACTCAGATTTATTGCGTTCGTTGCGGTACAACGTTGGAAAGCTAACGAAGAATAATGTACATATATTATTATTAAAAAAATAAAAATTGGAGTGGGCGATGCTGGTTTTCGTTTAGTAACTGTCCGTCTGAGCGCATTGACGCAGTCCGTGGGCGCTGTGCTCGCCGCTGAATCGGTGCTAGTATCTCCCTGTGCGACGATAATGGTGTCTTTCCCCCGCTCTCGCTCTAATCAACTGGTATCTTATTTCATTCTTGCTGTGAAGCGAAGTATGAATTTTACTCACTCTTGTACTTGCGAACCGGCAAGAACAAGTTGAGGCGCTCATCCGGGAAGCCCGGATCTGGGGACGCACCGTGCCGCGCTCCGGCCTGGACGCGTCTTACATCATGGTTGACTTGGTTTTGAGAAGTCGGAATGGAGATCAAGTTCGTTTGACTCGCAAATCGCTCTCTAAATGTTTGAGAAGACGCCCGCCGCTGTTTTTTGAACTCCTGTATTACGTTGTTAGTACCGTGCATCAGGTGTCTGAATGAGTCAATGTACAGTAGTCAAGTATTAAATTATTGCGCAGATGCATTTATGCAGTTATAGCGTAGAATGTTGTTGTTTTTATATTGTTTTTAAAGCTTAGATGTGTTTGTCACTCTTTCGGTGCCATTTAAATGTATTGTTGTAATCAGGCCTAAATAGTAATCTGTAGTAGTAATCGTAATACAAATAGTGGATCATTTATTTTCTTTTTATTCCATATTTATTTATTATCGCTAGTGGTGCATATCAGACTCTTCATGTCCTTTACAGGAGACTGCAAAGCGTCCAGCACTTGTGAACAGTGTCGGAATGTGACTGGTTGCGCTTGGCTGGATTGTTCAGGTAAGTCCTACCACGTTGCCCAGTTGCATGCCTGCCAGGCGCAACCCTACACATGGCTCCTTTTTTGGTTCCCGTGTTCTGTCGAGTTAGGCTACCGTGGTGCTAATTGATAGCCCTAACTCTAACCCTAAAACCCATACCCTAACCCCAACCCAAGCCCCTAAAACCTAACCCTAACTATCAAATGGTGGAACTGAACATGAGCAAAATGGCCCGATAGTATGTAGTATGTTCTGACGAGTTGAGCTACCTATCCAGACGTGTTATCGAGCCTTTCTGTGCATGTGCAGTTCCACCGTTTTAGGATTATGGTTGGGTTTTAGGGGTTAGGGTTATGGTTAAGGTAATTGTTTTTTAGGGGGGTTAGGCTACCGTTCTGCTAATCGATAGCCCTATCTTGACAAAGTAGCTCAACTCGACAGAATACCGACAGCAGTACTTTTATGTGTGATGAAACCTGTTCTTGTAATAAAGACCTATTGGGGAAACTGAAAGTGATTGTCTTCAACCACTATTATCTGGTGGCTGCAGTTTGACTTGTTTGCCTTAATTCAATATGGTACATGGGGAGAGAGAATAGGATTGTTGTGCAACCTGGTGAATCATTAGTTCTTCTGCAGTTTATGGGAAAAATATTGGTCTCATTTTGAATGGAGGTCAAGTTTTAAGTTAGGAGTACTCCCTATTTAAAAGGGCATTTTAAACTTTTGCTGTTTTAACATTTTTAAATCTGTCCTCATTTTTTGGGCTTGGGCTTAAATGCCTGTTCTTTGCAGGAAGTTAGCTTACCTATGGTGCTTTAGTGTTTGTGGAGTTACAGGAAATTGTTGGCAAAGGAAGGCTGTGAAAGAGTGGTAGAAAACTTGTGTAGTCTTGTGTTTCACCTTTTTCCCTTAGGGATTTTTCTTTGGTATGTGGCTGGCGTTTTTCATATTGTCTCCAAAAACAATTTGAAAAGGTTTGAGATGTTGATGTCGAAGGACTGGATTTATGTTGCTGGTTGCCTGGAGCAGGTAATTCAGACATACTAGTGCAGTGACATCCTCTATGCCTGAGAATATCTCAGAATGTTTTGGGTGTGGTATGTGGCTCGTCAGGTTAGGTTGCTGTGCTCATATAGCATAATGTGAGCCTTGGCAATATGACCTCAAATCGATATCACGATTAAATGAATATCTTACCTCGATGACAGTTAATGAACAATTTTCATATTTCATTAACAAGGTTTGTACTGTAAATATGCTCAACTATTAAAGCTGGGATATTTTTCTAATGAATAACTATATCTTTATGATTTTTTAATATTTGAAGGAAACACACAGGTGAGCCATTTATGGTTTTTCATAGGATATTTCAACAACTGTATATGCTGTTATGTGTAAAAAGACCTAAAATTAACACTATAAGCAGACTACTTGATTACTATAAGCAAATTATTTAAACAGAATTTGTACAAGAATGATTCTGTCCCAAGCTTTTTGATTCCCTTTTTACTGTGATTATTAGAAGCGCTTTCCACTGCAGTATTTACATCTGACATCTATTTATTTGGTGTCGTCTTCACAAAAGCCAAAATGTGTCCAAATGACGGACACGGCATTTTTGTTAGGTCCAAACTGCTGCTGTTGCTCAACTCTCTGTTTGAGTTCTCCTCCATGTTGCTTCCATGCCGCAGACTAGACAGGGTGGAGTCACGTGACAACACACGCAGGGGGAAGTATTAATAGGGGAAAGCAAACTTGTGTAAAACTTGTTTGACTTGTGTAAAACAAAGCTACTTCAGCCTGCATAACATCTGGGCTGTGCCGTCTAATAGTGTGCAGCACGTATTTGTGTTTATTATAAACCAAGTCCAGAAGTGCATAGTTATTGACCGAAGTGATAAATGTTCATTTGTATTCACCTATTGAAAGTTTAATATTACAATCGAAAAGCCCTTTTCCTATGAGATTTCTTTTAAATGTACCTTGTATTAAGATTATTATTATTATGCTGCAAGCAGTGTTTGTTAGCATAGAATTGCTGGTTAAGTGGTTAAATGGTTATTTACCATTACTATGTAAATTCCAATTTAGTTGGTTTGTAAACAAGAAAAAAAAAAGATCTGTATTGTGAATTGTAATTCTAATCAAAAATATTGCGATGTGACCTTTTTGGCATATTGCCCACTGGTACTAAAGTTTTCATTGATTGGGAGACTTATGACTCATCTCCTGTAAATATTTGAAATGACTTGGCAGATATGGAACGTGGTCTTAAGGAATTATGGACTTGGTGGGAATCAACTTGCAGCTAAGACTATCATTGGGCCAATGGAATAATTGAGCGTGTGGATTTCTTTATTTTAAAAGTTGCTTCTACTAACTTAGTGTCTTTATGCACTGTTTTTGAATGTAGTGAGCAATGTTGTGAGTTTTTCCAGGTAATTTTGCAGTAAATTCATGTGTAAATACTTAGAATTGAGTAATCAGGTGGCATATTGGTAATGTCAGGCTACCCTCATTCACTGTGAAGTATACTATTTCTGTCTTCCTGTGTACTCCACTAAAGCAGTTTAGAGCACTTTAAGAAAAACAATCCCAGTTTGGGTATTGAAATTATCCTCAATAGGAGAAGCAGGATTCCTGATGGCAGACAGTGTCCTTATGCATTTGTCTGTGTAATTTGTCATGCACCTTTCCTGAAGCACCACCCTGAGTGTGAATCTCTGCACATGCTACTATGGGGTTATGATTTGTAGTCTCCGAACCTTTCACTATTGTGTACAGTTGTGCCCCTGGGAAATGCGCTTAGCCTTCTTGGTGTTTAGTGGTTTTTATAAATGGGTCACACGTAAGGGGTAACTTGAATTATGCCATGATTAAACTTTTGTCTTATCCCTAACATATAATGCATTTTATTCTGACACATACAAGTACAGTTGATATGTGTATAAACTTAGATCTGTAAAATGTGGTGTTTTTTTTTTTTTTGTTTTTGGCAGGCTATTGAGTTTAACTCGGGTAGTTCTCATTAGCATGCTAGCTAAGTACGTACATATAACTGGTTTTTAGGTAGCTTCTGTTTAAGCGATTTGCAAGTAATTTGATGGCTTTGTATAAATCCTGATACCTTTAAAAGAAGCTACAACCTGTTTAACATCTGCTCAGTTGAAGCTTCAACTGTTGATTTATTTTGTATATTTTAATGCTGCTTATTACTTCAAATCCGGGTAATCGGGTATATACTGAAACGACTTGCGTTGCTTCAGAAACCCGAGGTGCCCATGGTCCTTCAGGGTTGGAATGTTCTACCCCTGTTCAATGCTGTGAAATGTTAAGTGGGTTTTTTGTCTTTCCAAAAATATTATTTCTGATGTTTTCTAAATATTAGAACTGAATGATAGTTATACATTTGATAAGTAAATTTTAGTAAATGCTCAACATGAACAGATCCTGTTAAAACCAAACATAGGGGTATATATTCTACAGACAGTACCTTGACCTGGTAAGTTCTACCTGAGTGCTACACAGTACATAGACTTTACAGACCATGAGTACAAAGCATTTAGTTTGTCACAGGCAGAACATGCCATGCTTGATGAAGGGACTATTTTCATCATGGTTCTTAGTCTGACCTCTTCTAAACCCTCTGCTCTTATTTTTTTAATGTAAGCTTACACATGAAAACTTGAGAGAATGAAACAGCCTAGTTCAGAGACAATAATACATCTACCTAATGAGTGCTTAGAAGATAAATGAATGGATTTTTCAACTTTTGTTTGCCATAATACAAAGGATTCAGGTGTAGCAAATTTGACCTGTTAGTCCTGATGGAGTATACATATGTGTGTTGTCCCCCCCCATTAACATGACTGAGAGAAGAATAAGGCCAATGGAAACAATAACTAGGACACAGTCAATGTTGTGATTTGTGTCATTTTTTCCTCAAGCTACTAATTCTTTCAAGGTTTTAATCATTCATGTAGAGGAGTCCATTAACTTGATACTTTGTGGGGCGTTGCATTGCACACATACCAGGAGCTTTGAAACTGAATTAGTTCTATGAATGTGTACTTTTAGTGAGAGTGAAACCTTTGTGTTAAAAAAGCTAGTGAGCAAGTATTAAATCCCAGTTGAAAATCTAAGTTATACTGTCTTCAGGTGTTTGTATGCTCATGTATTGCTTGGTGTTCTCATCCTAAAAGCAGACTAGCTGGTTTGTTGTAAACCATTCAGATTGCTTGTGCCATTTTGTCATGATGCTGTGAATGTACATTCATTGAAGTCACACTGAGATGATCTGCATGTGTATTGCAGTAAAACCTTTTTGAAGCAGGTGGATGTCACCAGAGTACACTTTCACAATTGTGCGTATTTGGCAGGTGCTGATGAATTGTGAAAATCATTGTCCTGACCTTGTAAAGTGCACAGTTTGAAAAAGTGTTTATTTAGAAAGATGCAGTTTTAGTGGCTGGTGCTTTTTGTTGGTTTCCGCTGTGGTTCTTCTACCGGGTTTGATATCCTGTGGTGAGGGACAGTTCTGCTGCTTGCGCACCTCAAATCCTATGTTCCTGGGCACAGTAACCTGCTGGCTTTTTTCAGCAGTGTGTGAGGCCTCACCCTCCTCAGCCACACCTCCTATCTCAGTTAGATGAAAAAGCAGGTTACAGTGAGCGGCTGTCTTTGTACACTTCTCTGGCCATCCAGCTGGGGTTTGGCCATCGTGCCGGAGACTTTATCAGTGCACTCTTGCATCATCCAGCTACTGACGAACCTTCACATAAATTCTTCAGCCTGTCTCTCAGCTAAAGTCCTCGCTCTGCTGTTGCCACAAACCAGCTGTTTGAGAAGCCAGGGAACAGAGTTGTGCTAGACCTATTTTTGGATTCGAAGGTTCTGCTGAGCGGTATTGGTGTAGTTTCATTGCATAAGTACGCAGCTCATACACTGCTGCTTATTACTGGGCAGGATTTCCAGGCACTTAGAAATGACAGTGTGCTGATACTCATACTTTCCTCTCCCTGCCTTTCTCAGTGTTTTGTCACAATCATTAGAAATACTTTTAACTAGCTAATGGTGGAAAACACTTTGCTGTAGCAAAATTTATAATAAAGCTGGTTTAGTAAAATGATAATTTTTGCATGTTTGGTGTAGTAACGTCGTTAGTCTGTATATGGTGCAGTGCAGTATTTTCTCTTGTAATCTCTACTGGGGATTTTACTGAGTGAAAAGAAAATGCTGCCTGTTTGGCAGCAAGATTAGCTGACCTAGAATGACCTGTGGCCTGTACTACGAAGTGGGGTTACTGGCTTATCGTGGTAACTTGTCAGATTTAAGGTAGTCTGGGCAAAATGTAAGTGAACGAATACGAAGTCCATGTAAACTATGGTACCTTAAATCCGACAAGTTACACTCATAAGCCAGTAACCCTGCTTCGTGGTACAGGCCACTCGAGTCACATTTACCAACTTCAGTGTGTGCGTCTGAATTGGCATCACACACAAGCTAAATGATATTTATCACTTGTATGTACCAACAGCTGTACGAAGTCAACGTTGATAAATCTCAAACATTTTTAATATGACTGTGTACAGCAAGACTATTTAAATAAAGAAATAAGCGTCCTCAGTAAACAGTTTATGGCTATATATCTTCCAACAGACGTCAAAGGGCACAAAAGTGCGTAGGATGGATGGATGGATGGATGGGATGCCCTTATCCTTCTTACTGCTTGTAATATATTTAGCACTATACACTTGTTATTTTGTAACTGTATTTTGATGTCAAGAAATAGTTTTAAAAAAATCGTAGGGTGTGGGGAAAAAAACAGAACATCACTGAGAATGGAGTGAAAGTTTTGCAGGACATAGTGGAGAAAAAACACACATCAGTATTGTTTGGCGACTTTTACCAGTGGTTGGTTAAAAGAAAGAGAGAGAGATTTAGCACGGTAACACATGCGGTTATTGGTGTCAATTGTAATGAGAATGATTGCAGATGTGAGGAAGTGAGAATAACTACCGAAAAAGAATAGAACTGCAGCCCATAGATCTCACACCTGTACCCGAAGGGGTGGGCTATCAGAAATGGGTAATACTTTTGTGGTTGCATTTAACTGGCTGCAGCAAATATATGTTGTGCCAAAGTAGACCAACAGTTGAATGCAGAACATGAATTGCGCCAGACTCATTAGTTGTTTTATAAGGCATCTAATTAGTGAGTCATATTTCTTTGGGCATAGACCTAATTTGACTTTGGAATGATTTGATTTCCTTAGCATGACCTGCCTGCACATACTTTGTGTGAGCATAACTAGATCAGTGTATTTGTCTATCAAGGTAGATAAGTAGGATTCTGTGTGTATGCTGTGTCATTGGTTTGCTTGTTATGGTTTGCTACCTCTAGGAGCTTGTGTGTACGCATAGTTGAAGTATTTATGTTTAATGTATGAAATTCTATGCACAGGAAGAAAAAGATAAATACCATTCAATGTGAAAAATGTCCTCTGGTTTGGCTGCAGATATAGACTTGCCAGTCCCAACTGTTTATGGTTGTGGATAGTGCCATAAGTTCTGCTTTATTATTTGTTTCAACAAGTAGGCCTAAATCATTCTATATCACTACAGTAAATGATACTAAGTAGGCTACACTTTTTCTTTGTACAACAAATTTTTAAATGATCTTGTTGCCGTAGTTTGAAAACCTGTCTTCTTGAGTTCACTGCTCATGTTTTAATGTCATTTCCTTTTTCTCTGATACTTAAGAGCTGCTACAAGGATTTGCATACTTCTTCATTGGCATAACTGTTTTACCCAGCGATGTTTCAACTTCTGCTTTTCTACCACAATTTTAGTATAACTTTTCAATATCTATCATTATTGTTTCCTGATACAGTTTTATGGTTTAAACCTGATCATGTTGCAGATTTTGATATTTAAGAAGTAGTGGATGTACTCAGACTGCGCTTTGGGGAGAGAAGCAGTCTGACTCATTTTACGTGACTCTAATGTGGAAAAGTGACATGGAGAAACTGCTGTTGTCCACTGTCCACCTCTAGTTGATTAAGCAAAGCAGCAGAAATGGGATAAATTTGGTTCTACACTGAACAAAAAGGGTGAACATGCAGACGCGAAAGCCCCAGTATGCAAATTTTGCTACAATAAGGCAACACTTGGCAAAGTATTGGTCTCTTGTTCGTCCTGATTTTTATAAGGAGTGTAAAGAGTTGTCAGGTTTACATGAATACCCATATGACACCTATAGTGGTATAATAACCACTGATTTACATGTCATGTTTGTTTAGTCCTGTAGCCTACATGTGAGGTCATTCATGTGCCTTTCCCCAGCAAGGGAAAACTATAGACTGGGCTAATTGGCTAATGGAATAAAAGAGGGAGAGCACCGATCCGATACCTGGTATTGAGCTGATAATGGCAAAACAATGCTGGATTGGGGCTAGAGAGTAACAAACAAATCCGATTTTCTGTCGGAGAGGTTTGCCCTGAAAAATAGCGAAAATTCTTGTAGCCTTAGCGCTACATACCGTAAACAGAAGTGAGGGTCACATAATGGCTAGTTGTTCAGCAATTCGTGCGTCAGAGCTGTCGTGTGGAAATTAGTTACTGTAATTTACGCTTAAGGAAGGAAAACAACAAAACTGCAGAGTGCAATGTATGCAAGTCTAGAGTTCCTTTAAGTCTGAACACAGTTTATACAAATTGGATGTCTTGTATTGTTTCTAAAGTTTGGTTATTCACTCTTAAGTTTTTATCTGTGCTCCATTGTACGTTTTTGTACTGGAAACTTTTTGACTAGAAATACTTAATTTGGGTATGCAGTGGTAGTATGATCAACCGGTTCGCATAATTTGCACGTTAAATTTCTGTTCATTTTCGTGAAACTTTTACTGAATAAAACGAAGAAACAGACATGCATAAATCATGTTGGATTTCTTTATGTGGTGTAGTGGTATGGCTTATGTGATTGAAAAAATAGCATTTTTTTTTTTTTAAATCACAAAAGCCATACCACTACACCACAGAGAGAAATCAACATGATTTTCCTCTCACTGGGCAGGATGGCAGAAAGAAGAGTGATCATAGTGATTGAGTCTCCATTGTGAGGGAGCACTTCACATTAGAAGTACATAGAAAATGCAGTTGCAACCAGAAGTGGACATTTCAGGTCCAGAAAGTAAAAATCCAAACCAGTATTTCGTTTCAACCAACCTGCTGAGTATAAAGATTCACAGCCATATAGTACTCAACTGGTTGGTTGAAACAAAATCC